>LZPO01087920.1:34007-46286 GCA_001675575.1 Neotoma lepida | reverse complement strand
GCTTTCCCTCCTCTCTTGCTGTAAGTAACTGTTGGGATAAAAGATTCTAAAGGTTGAGGACCCTTGAAAAAGACAGAGTTTTCCAGTAAATGAGTAACGCACAATTTATAATTCTCCCTCCTAAAGATTCCTCGTTAGTTACCTAGACTCATGATGGCCTATTCACTTCTGCATNGAGCCCTCTGGGTAGATTGAAGGGTCTAATTAAATTAAGCCATTGGATTGTAATTATAATTTTGAAACAGGAAATCCTCTTGGGAATATGATCACATTTATTACTGGAAAGAGTCATGTGCCTGGCAAGTGTAGGCAGGATACAGTTCTTCCACAATGACAGCAGGGAGAAGCATGAGCCCAGGGAGAAGCATGAGCCCAGGGAGGTAACAGGATCTGCGTATTGTGTTGGTAATAGTCCCTGCACTAAAGCTTTCCTATCTTTGTAATTCCACATTTCTTCTTTGGGAAATTATACCCAATCCTGGGTCTTTGTGGATAATAACTGTTGTTAATATTGTCGATCCTTACCTCATGCTGACATGTATTGACTTACTCAATTCTCAACTCTATGAAGTAGGTAGGTTTGTTTTGTTTTTAATTATATTCCTGTTTTACTGACAAGGTAACAGAAACAAACAAACAAAAGGGCAAATTTNTTTGTCTATGTTTACACAAGGAACTCATTGACTTATTACATGAGCACTAGAAAAAGCCCCAAACTCTACTCCTTTCCTCAAACTGCTTCCCTAAGGTTTGGGCCATGTGTCTCAGAAACTTCCTCTCCTGAAACATTCAAGAGAGCGTTTGTCATGCTATTCATGATCCATGCCACTTGCAGAGTTTCAAGTTAAAACTCCGCTTTGAGCAGTGATGGAAACCATAGCCATGCACATTTCACACNCNACAGTCACTTCTTTTTTTAGAGAANTTAATCAGCCAAGAAATAATTGAGACAATTTTATCAATGTTGCATGTTTTCTTTCAAATGTTTAGCTGCTTCTCATTCATAATTACCCCCTTCACTTTCCTGTCACTCACTTCATTCTAATCTTGGAAGCTTGAAATCATAAAGGAGAAAGCACTTTAGACTAAAGTTANAGATGAGGAAACTAAGAATCAGGGAATGGTAGCAACTTGCTTAGTGTCACATCTGGAACCCCTGACACCAGCAACTATATCCCATCTATCTTTGTCTCTCCATTGCTAAGCACAGGTTATATACTTGAGACAGTGTGTGAAGAGGCGAATAACTCTACAGTAGAACAGGCATGAAAAGCAGATGTCCAAAACATGGCTGTAGAGGGGGGACAACTAGTGAACAAAAGAACTACCCCTGCCTGGTGACACACTAGAGCCACCATGTGGTCTCTGAAGCCTATGAGTGTCCCAAGAAGCTGTATAATGGATGAGTAGAGCCCAGGGACTAGAGAGTCAGACAAAGTCAGCAAGTTAATAAGTCATAGATGCACAAAAGAATATTGACTTCAACCTGAGAAGAAAAGGGACTCATGGGAAGGAATGTAGCAGAAGAACAAAACTGTCAGACATNTCTTGTAGGAAGATTACCATNTTCTCTAGTATGAAATATCAAATTCAGAAACTAAATCTGAATGTGGGAAAATTATAGAGAAAGCCACTGCACAAATGCAAGCAAAAAGCTGTAGAGCGAATCTTAAACAGTCTTATTAATTGAAAACACCAGGCCAGGTATTGAGGTAAATTCTGAATAATCAGAGAGACAGAACAAGCCACAGCCAACCTCACCTTGCCAACTCCTCAGCTGATCTTGTTTCCTCAGACTGCAGGCTTCTGAGTCTTCACCCAAATGAATCTCAGCTCAACTGCTGCTCAAAGCCTGAAAGCTTAAGAGGCCTTCTAGCTTCTGGTTTCCACACCTTATATACCTTTCTGCTTCCTGCCACTACTTTCTAGGATTAAAGGCATGTGTCTTTCTCAAGCAAAGACATGAGATCTCAGGTGCTGGAATTAAAGGTGTGTGCCACCATGCCTGGCTGTTTCCAGTGTGGCCTTGAACTCACAGAGATCTGGATGGATCTCTGCCTCNGGAATGCTAGGATTAAAGGCATGTGCTACCACTGCCTAACCTCTATGTTTAATCTAGTGGCTGTTCTGTTCTCTGACCCCAAATAAGTTTTATTAGGGTACACAATATTTTGGGGGACATAATATAATCACCAAAAGAAGCATTAAGTCTGAACTAGGAAGTAGTGATGAATCATGAGTAAGAAAGAGAGGTGAAAGATTTAGGAAGGGCTGTTTTTTTCACATTCTATGAGCACAGAATAAAATCGTTCCTTTGTATCAGATTCCAAAATCTTACGGTACTCAAGTCCCTTACATAAAATAGGTTGTCTGCACATAATGTACACATCCAGTGACTACCATATAAGCACTATGTAAATAGTTGTTGTACTGTATTGTTTAGGGGATGCTGGCAAGGGCAAAATCTCTGCATTAAATTCAGACTCCTTTTTAAATATTTTCAGTATTCTATTGATTGAACTTAAAGATTTGGAGGACTGGTTGTGACATCACTGACTAAGACGGAATAGTCAGTACAAACCTCTAGACATTGTCCTTAGGCCCCAACTCATCACCATTCTACTCTTTTCCAGTCACTCCATCCCCAGTCCTTTCTTTCTCAACTCCTGAATCCTTTGGTTCTTTCTGCTGTTCACTGGACCCACCCCTCCCTTTAGTTTTTCTAAACTATCCCCATTTGTCCCTTGGATTTTTGCTTACCTACTTGAAACTTAACTATGTCTCCCCTTCAACTACCTCCATATGCCTCTTAACCATTGTCCTTATAATAGCTAGCTTTTCTTTTTCTTTTTTCTTTTTTTGGTTTTTTCAAGACAGGGTTTCTCTGTGTAGCTTTGGCGCCTTTCCTGGAACTCACTCGGTAGCCCAGGCTGGCCTCGAACTCACAGAGATCCGCCTGCCTCTGCCTCCCGAGTGCTGGGATTAAAGGNGTGCACCACCACCGCCCAGCAGCTAGCTTTTCTTTTACATGTAAATTTTAAGCTGAGGTATAATTGAGGTACAATAAAATGCACATATTTAAAGTGTAAAATTTGATCCATTTGGGCTTATGTCCTGGGACATGTCCACACATGTCCTGGAAACCATTACCATCAAGCAACAAATAATATGTCANACCAAATATTTATTCATGCTCTTTTAATAACCATTTCTCATTCCTCAGTCATTCCAGATAACCTGTTGTTGCTGCAGATCACTTTGCATGTTCTGAAATTATAAACAGAATCAAATAGTACTTTCTAGAATTTCATAAAATGGGATTGCATAGTTCTTATACTTTATGGTAAGCCTTCTTATACTCAGAATGATTCTTATACTCAGAATGATTCTTATACTCAGAAGTTCAACCACATTGCTGTGTGTATCAATTTTCATTCCTTTATACTGGTGAATAATGTTCTATCATATAAATATAATCCTATGTAAGTTCTCCTGTTGATAAACATCTGAATTGTGTGTAGGTTTTTGATCATTACAAATAAGGCTACTTTGAACATACAAGTGCAACTCTTTTCAAGGATATGTGCTTTTATTTCTCTTGGGGAAATACCTAAGAATTAACTAGCTGAGTCAAATGATAGGTTTATGTTTAATTGTTCTAGAAAATCTTGCTGAAGTTTTTCTGTCACAGCTCACATCCTGATCCACAAGTGCAAGGTAGAGGGAGCTAACAAGGAGTGTCTTGGATTTTTGAAACCTCAAAGTCAACTCCTGATGACACACCTCCTCCAACAAGGCCACACCTCCTAGTCCTTACCAAACAGTTCCACCAACTAGGGAACAAGCACTCAATATATGAGCCTATGGGGGCCATTCCAATTCAAACCACCCTACTAATGAGGTTGAACCCTTTTTTCATTTCATTGAAATGAAAAAAGGGTTGTTCTTATTTTCCATCTGTAAATCTGCTTTAGTGGACTTTCTAAACACGTATTTTGCCTGCTTTATGAAAATCAACTTGCAGTTTTCTTATTATGGGCTTAGCATCCCTAATCTGAGAACCCAAAAATCTAAAATTTTCTGAAATCTGAAAATGTTTACATTTTTTGTTTATAAATTATTTTTTACACAATACAGTTGGATCATTCTTTCTCCTCCCCTAACTCCTCCCAGATCCTCCTCACCTACCTATCTACTCAATTTCATGTTTGATCTCTCTTTCTTTGTCTCTCTCTCTCTCAAGCAAAAATCAAAACAAACACAAAATCAATAAGAAAAAATCACTAAAATAAGACAAAAAGCACACAAGAACATAGAGTCCATTTTGTGTTGGCTAAGGACTCCTGGGCNTGAGGCCTGCCCTGGAACATGGTTAATATACTTAGTGTCACTCCATTGTAGAAGACTTATTTTTCCTTTCCTAGAAGGTACCAATTGTAAATAGTTTCTTGGTTAGGGGTGGGACTTGTGTCCCCTTCCCTTCATCCACACTGGGATATTGTCTGGCTTGAACTTGTGAAGGTCTTATGTGCTGTCACAGTCTCTGTGAGTTTATATATGCACCTGTTGTGTCTGGAAGACACTACTTCCTTGGAGTCATCCACCAGCTCTGGCCCTTACAGTCCTTCCACCTCTTCTTCCACTTAGATCGCTGAGCCTTGAGGGAGTGGTTTGATAAAGATATACTTCTTAAGTCCGAGAGCCCCAAAGTCTCTCACAAAATCGCCAACCTTTAAAACACCTAACACTTCCTCACAACATTGTGGGTAAGGAATAGTTAACCCGCAATAAGTTTTTAATGTTCTTTATTTTAATAATTGAGACTCTAGATCTCTATCAAATGTACTATTTACAAATATTTTCCCAGTCTATTGTTTGNTATTTTAATTTCATAAGAATTCCTTTGATGAGAGAGATTTTTTTTTTAATGTCAATTGAGGGGCTGAAGAGATGGCTCAGCCATTAAGAGCACTTGCCGCTCTTCCAGTTTCAATTCCCAGCACCCACAGAAGTGTTTTACAACTATCTGTAACTCTTCTGGCACCTGGCATGCATGTGGTGCACAAACATACATGAAGATAAAATACCCATACACATAAAATTAAATGTCAATCAAGTCTGGTTTGTCAGTTTGCTCTTTTATGAATAATATTGCTGTTGTATCTAGGAAANTTTTTTTTGCCTAATCCAGAGNTACAAAGATCTTCTATGTTTTCTTCAAGATTTTGGATAACATTTTTTACATGTTTTTATAGACTTTTGAGTTAATTTTATTGTATGGTGTGAGGTATAGTTCAAAACTTTTTTTCTCCCATATAGATAACCACTGTCCCAGATTCANTTGTTGAAAAGGCTTGTTTTGCCAATGAACTGCTTCATATCTCTGTTGAAAATTAGCTTTATATACATGTGTTGGTATATTTCTAGACTCTGTCCTGTCCCTTGGATCTCATTATGACACAACCACACTCTCTTAATTACTGTGGGTTAATAATAAGTCTTGAAATCATGTAGTATTAGTACTTCAACTTTGTTCTTCAAAGTTATTTTGGGTATTCTAAATTTTTTGCATTTTCATATGAATTCCAGAATTAGTATGACATTTTTTATAATAAAACCTGCTAAATCTTAAGTGATTTTGTTTTGCAATACCAATCTCAGCATGCCCATCCCACTCTAAAACTTCCTTCATGCCAGCATAACTTGCTTCCCAGGGTGTGTTACCTGATCTAAATGTTCTGTGGCATTCTACCCACTTTCGCCTTCTCAGAGTCTCCTTTCTCGGCCCCATCTCTGTTCTGGAGACCCTCAGGTCTCCTTGGCTGCCATGAAGCCTCTGACCCCACAGCTGCTACATGCACACCAGCCCTCCTCTACTCACTATCTTCTGCCTTCTTACCTCCACATGCTTCCCAGGGCCAATGACTTCTCATGGATGCTTTTCCAGAGACACCCTGACTTACAACTACACCAGTTCCTCCTGGTGAATATGTTCAAGCTTCCAAAGTTTATCTTCATGATACTACAAGATNGAGTCATATGTGTGATATTTGATTATTTTAAGTGTCTTTTCTCGCAGGGGACTATAAAGACTGTGAGGATACAGTCTGTTTTATATTTTTATACTTTAGCAAAATTTCTCTATGCCGTAGGTGCTTGATAAATATTGTCAAATGATCAAACTAATAAAGTAGAAGCTTTTGAATGCTTATGCTTTTGGCTCATAACAAAGAGAGTCAGCGACTTCAATCAGTTCTTAGTTTGAGGAAAAGGAGACTAGGAAAAACACAAGTAAGACAAGGGAAACCTTAGCAGGTTTCCTGACTCTGCCCCTGTCTCAACAGTCACCTCTGTGGGGTGTTGTCTTGAGGAAATCATCTTTAAATAACACATTTGTTTGCAACAGTTCAAGCATTTCCATTCGGTTTCTGTTCATCACCTTGAAATAGACCCAGGGGAGAAGCTGAGCAGAAAGGAGGGAAAAAACATTAAGTTATTGTTTAGAAATTTTGTCTTCTTACTTTTATTCAAGCAATTCTCTTTGCATAACTGAAGCTCCTTTTGCTTCATTTCATTTTCCACTAGCTTGAAATGAAGCAAAAGAAGTTAGATGGGCCAATGATGACATAAGGCCCTATAATCATTTTGGAAAATAAAACTACATTCTGTAAGCTCTGAACTAAGCAGAAAAGAACCATTGCTGCCAGCAGCCTGGGGTAGCATGTATGCTCCTCCTCCCTCTGCCTCTAATCCCCCTCTCTCTTCCCCTCCTTCTCCTTCTTCATTTCCACTGCCTCCAGGAATCAAGTGATATCTCAGCTCTGTACTCTATCTGGGACATTTGTATAAGCAAATGTCTTTACCTCTCGGCTCCTCGTGCCTCATTTATTCCTTTTTGAAGGCTGGGGAATATGAGTCAGTCTCATGACTTGTTTGCTGTGGAGCATAAGGACCTGAATTCGGATGCCCAAAAGACAGTAGTGGTGAGTNTAGTCTGTAATCCAACACTGAGCAGAAGGTGGGTGGTGCAGCAGAGACAGGCAGATTCCTAAAGTTCATTGNCCAGGCATCCTAGCCAATCAATGAGCTTCTGGTTCAGTGACCATTCCTGTCTCAAAATATAAAAAGGTAGAGAGTGATTAAGAAAGATACCTCACGCCAGGTGGTGGTGGAACATGCCTTTAATCCCAGCACTCGGGAGGCAGAGGCAGGCGGATCTCGTGAGTTTGAGATCTCGTGAGCCAGCCTGGGCTACCGAGTGAGTTCCAGGACAGGCGCCAAAGCTACACAGAGAAACCCTGTCTTGAAAAANTTTGAGAAACAGAACGGAGGTCAGTGCAGCTGGGGCATCTCCCTTTGAGGGAGTATAGTACTTGATGAACTTAGAGGTGTAGTTAGAGCCCTTACCTGGAGTGTAGGCCATGTGGTCTGTTATAGAGTGGTTGTTTATGTTCAGTTTATAGTCTGTCTTTTAGCCATTATTACCCTTTCACTTTCAAGTGTCCCAGATCACAGGGTAAATGGAAGATACCTCACATTAGAAAGATAACCTCTGACCTCCACACACACACTCACATAGTAACAAGTGCATATATTGTAACACACACACACACACACACACACACACACACACATTCATTTTCTACCTGCCTTCCAAGAGTATTATAAAACTTAATAACATACTAATATAAGCTATATGGACCAAATGTGATGTGCCATAAACCGTACTGATTGCATACTAATCACAACAGCCTTCTCTTGTATTTGTTTTCTCATTTTGTAAATTAGGAAACAAGCTCAGAGAAGCAAAACTCTCAAACTTCTCAAAATTGTGAGGTCTCTTGAACACCAGGATTGGAACTAGCCACCACCCTAAGGACAGTGTGTGAAAGACTAAACAGGGAAATGACAAGGTCACACCAAGGTTTTGAAAAGATATTGCTGACACCCGTGTGATGTGATTTGGAGGGGCAAACCTGTGGGCCCAGAAAATGGAAAGAGCTGAATGGTAATAAAGAGAGCTTCAACATTTTGGAAGCACTTTTATATCCTTTTATTATTTGACTCTCATAAGAACTGTGCCAGGTAAGGAAGAAGACATTATTAACAGTATGATTATTGCCAAGTTTGAATATGTGAGCTCCGTTCAAAGTAGTANGTATTCTTTGCTGTTACCTCACAGCTTGAGATCGCCAACCATGGTCCCAGACCTAGAGCTCTGGGTTTCTAATGTCCACTCTTTCATAGTTTCCTTTAGTGGTCTGCTAATGGACAATTGGGTTGCATTGCTGTTGACCATGTGATGTTGTCAGGTCGCTTGCCATCTCCTGATCCTCTTCAGCCCACCGGATTAAGATGGGTGGGCTGCTTTCACCCATCTTAAATCTCTCAGGTCTCTCTACCCTCCCTTCCTAACTTCCCCAAGTTGCATGTAGTCTCCATGGGCACCTACTGTCCGAGTGCCATGGGGGGAAATGAGGGAGGAAAACNTGAGCTCCTCTTGGTGAACTGAACCACATGGCTTAGTTACAAAAGGTTAAAATCAACTTGCTTGATTGATTATGAATTTTAAGCAGTTTTTCTTCAGTGCAATCAGCTCTTTCCCGTCGTCATCACTCATTAGGGAAAGATTTCCATTCCAGCAGTGATTGGCTTCCCAGCATTTGCATTTTGCATTCTACACACTAAGCACCTTTCTGTCAGAATTATGAGCTGCCTCTCTTTGCCTGGCCCCTACTGCTCATTCCCTGCTGCTCTTGTGTCCCTTGCTGGGATAGTGAGAAGTGACCCTTGAGAAGAGTGCAGAAAGGTCATGGCCATATTGACCACTGGCTGGTCCATGTCTGACGGTCAGCTCGCCAGCCTCTGACAGGATGATGGAAGGGGTTGCCGGATGGCCTCTTTCTCTCCTCCTCTAATTGGCCTTTATGAATATTTAATGAAATCAAGACGGAATTCAATCAGAAGCCTTACCTGCTGCATCTTCAGGGAAGGAAGAAGAAAAAGTAATGATAGGATATTATTAGATTCCTCTAGCCACAGGGTACAGACAGAGTGCCCTGAAATCCTTCGATACTTAGGTATTTAGGTGCCAGAGCTNCCTCAGCTGCCCAGGTAATCTTACTAAGCAGTTTACCAATGGGATGCTGCCAACTTCCAGGTACCATGTAGGTGGATGTGTTTTGTCTAGAGAGGAAAGACTAGTGTGCTAAAGCACAAGTTCTGTTAAAGATGCTGTCTTGAAATTTTTCTTTTCAGAAAATCTTTCCTTCCCTACTAGAAATCTCTTTGTTATCAAAACAAATCCTTTCCTTATTCATTATTTGTTTAAGAAAATTTATAAATATAGAANGTCANAAATGAAACATGCTTGTAATCCTACTCCCCAGAGATAAAGAATGTTAATATTTTCATATTTATTTATCTGTCCACTCCAACCAGCCACTTCCCCTCATAATCCCAAAATAAGATGTGCTTCATCACCATCTTTTTTAATGAACACTCTTATCATTCAGTATTCATCTATAACACAAAGTGATGGCTTTTTGTATTTTGTTCTGTTAATGTACCTGATACATTCAGACGATTCTTAATCATTAGGTTTCAATGTAGGCTCCTGAAGAGTCATTTATGGTGACACAGAAAGACGGCATAAGAGCCTAGCCCTGGAATCAAATAGCTGTGGATTCTAACTCAAGTGCTTTAACCTTAGCTGTGTGTTCTTGGTGAGATTAATTAATCCCTCCAAGTATCCAGGCTTTTATCTTAAAAGAAGCTTGTTTTGAAGATTGGTTGGGAAACTATGAAAGCACCTAGTACAATGTCTGATACAAAGTAAAATGTTCAGTTTGTGGTAACCACTAATATTGGCATTGATAATAATTCTTTGATAAGTTTTCTGGTAGCTAAATCTTAACCACTTCATTAGGCTGATTTCCTAACAGTGGAATTACTGGGTCAGAGGATTTTCAGATTTTCAAGTCAACTGAAATGTTTTAAAGCCCCTTTCTNAGAACAGCTTCTGAATCTTGGTTCACGTTTAGTGCTCTCTCCTCGGTGGCACACTGTGAAACTTTAGATATGTTCTTTCCCCTCTTGATCCTAAATTTCCATAAGTTGTGGTGGATGTCTCAGACATTTGGGGTTACTATAACTATAACAAAAGACTTGGTAGTTAATAAATTGCAGAAATTTACTGTTCTAGAGTCACCATATCTGATCACAGTGCCATCATNGTTGAGTTCTCTGGGTCACGGATGGTTGGTTTCCCCTTNTGTACTCATAGACCAGGAAGAAAGGTGGTTAACCCTATGGGGCCCTTTTCTTAAGAACACTGATCCTACCTGTGAAGGCCCTATTGTGACCTACCCAATTACTTCTCCAAGGTTTCTGTTGCTAATGCCTTCACGTTGTGGAGTAGGATTTCAGCATCTGAATGGGGGATGGGACCCAATCTATCCATAATAGTGTTTCTCTACANACATTTTGGGTTAGCAGATTCTTCCACTTTACTTCCTGTGACTCTTTCCTGATTCAAGCTACCTATTGGAATAGGCGTGTCTACAGCCAGCTGAGCAGCTCCAGCTGTGGGGAAAATAGGTGCTCATTAAGTTTAGGCTTCATTTTTCTTGGTGGTAGTCTCATATGTGTTTAGCAGCAATTCTAGATGACAAGTAAGACCCAGAAAGCTTCCTCTTTTGGTGTGGGGACGGGATGGGTGGNGTGGAAGGTGTATTTTGAAGGTGTAGATTGTAGGTTGAAGTCTACTTTTCCAGGTGATCTGTAAAAGTCCTAGCCCTGGAACCTTTGAGTGAACCTTATTAACAAACACCACATTTGCAAGGTAAATGAAGCTAAAGTTTGCTAAATCAAGCTAAGCTAAATCAAGCTACCCTAACACACTGAGTTAGGGTAGACAGAAACTCAACAACTGGTGTCCCTATAAGAAGNCCATGTAAAGACACAGGACACATAGATACCTACTAAGAATCTCATATGGAAAGGGGACATATATGGGGTAATGCTCCCATAAACTAGGAAACTCCAAGGATTTCNGTAAAACCTAAAAGATAGAATAGGCAAGTGAATTATTTTCTAGAACCTTCAAAGGGAGCATGACCTTGCTGACACCTTGATTTCAGATGTCTAAATTCCAAGAACTTTGAAAAAATGCCTTTCTGTTGTTTTAAGTTACCCATTTAGTAATAATTTATTATGGCTGTTTTAGGACACTACTATAATTTTCATTTCTGCTCTTCCTACATTAGATCATAGGCTGTTAATTCCTAGGGTCATTTCTGGGGACAGTGTGGTTTGACAAGTGTAGGGCTGTGGTTCTGACTGCANTAGCTAAATACCTACTTCTGCCACTTAATCATTATATGAGCACCATAGACAGGGAAAGCTTCAAGCCAAGCTGGGAGTAGAGTGGTATTTATAGTGCATGTACTAGAAAACTCCTTCTTCTAGCCACCAAATGCCCTACTTCAACAGAAAGTTGCTCCCTTTCTACTGGACAAGTCAGTAAACTGCATCTCAGCCATTATTGTGGCTCCTGAGCCTCTGTTTTCCAAAGATCTCAAAATTTCACATAGTATCAAGGTATTAAAAACAGTTAGATTACCCTCCCTGATAACTGGACACTGGTCAAGATAAGTTGATTGTAGTAACACNACCCTTATTGGTTTGACCATGCACTCCTATTTCCATGCACTGCACAGGTCATTATCTTTGACAAATCTGCTAGACNATAATCCTATGTCCCACCAANCTAAACTCACCCTGGAATNCTGCTGTAGAGTAGAGTATAGATGAGATGCTCACCAACTCTCTCCTTAAATGACCAGCACCCTACGTCTGGACCTAAGGGTCATCTTCTTTTCTCTTTTTCTCCTTAAGGGTGCTCACAGTCTCTTCAGTGGAGCTTGGCCACCATAAAACACAGATAACCATTGCTTTCCAACAGTTTCTGGTTTCTTGCCTGCAATAAGCCCTAGAAAAATAACAAATAGTAGTTTAGCTATTATGTGCAANAGGAGATGAAGGGAAAAGTGCAAGATTATATGCATAATGTCTTNAATAAATTGTCTATACTTGTCACCTTTAAAACAATATATTATTTAATCAATATAATTCTCCAAAGCTAAAAAAATTTGCATGTGTGAAAACTGAGACTCAGATAAAACATTTATCAGAAAAGGGGTTCTGGAAGATGAGAAAAATTAATGTAACTGAAACTGGGGGCTTAATCACTTCACCTGTGTTCTGGGTATGAGGAGA
>LZPO01087920.1:11914-25558 GCA_001675575.1 Neotoma lepida | reverse complement strand
TCCCCCTGTACCCCCATATAGGTACCAAATACATACACCCACAGTATTTGGTTTTAAAAGCCATCGACACTAGCATGGTGACACACACCTTTGATCCCAGCACTTAGGAGGCAGAGGCAGGCAGATATCTGTGGGTATGAGGCCAGCCTGGTCTACATCGAGAGCTCCAGGCAAAACTACATCATGAGATCCTGCAGTGCAAAAAAAGGCATTGGTACATCCACCTCACTATGGTGGTTTCTCCTTCTGACTGCAGTGAGCTCTATATCCTCAACGTTCTCTCCCTAAGAGCAGCTGCAGAAATCTTGCAATGATGACAGAGACCACAGAGCAGAAACTAGGAGGTTCCAATGCAATGCTCCTGTTGCAGAGAAAATAACATTTTCACATTAGGGACATAATAACCAGATAAAGAAACTCTCATTCATCCTCTTTCCTCTGCTCCATCTCTATCTATAGACATGGCTTTGCAAGTGTGGTTTTGAATAGGATACAAATGTGATATTCAAAGAAGCAGTGGACAATTGTCACCATCTGCTATCTGCCCACACACAGGAGCTGGCTAAGGGAAGAAAGGTTTGATTCAGAGAAATTGCAATGTTTTGAAAGAAGATGCAAATAATTCATATGTTTTTCTTGAGTATGTATTGTGTGTTCATAGCAAAGGAGGCCATAAAAATCAGGGAAACGTGATATGGTGGGGGGGATTCAGTCCTGGAGCCAGTCAGAATGGTCTTTGAACCCTGGAATGAAACATTTTAGCGTATGTTTCTTAGAAAAAAATAATTGACACTTAGATTTTTNCTCNTTCCTCATCTGCANGGGAAGAATCATGTCTATGATTCACATTTGTAAGAACAGATTCAAATATGATCAAGGTACANAATCTGCACAATATGTACTATCCCAGTGAAACTCATTATTTTGTACAATTAATACACACTAATACAAAAGGGAAAGGAATATATTGCAGAGAGTAAAAACCTGCATTTTAGAAGGGCAACAATCAAGATTTAAGTCAAGAGATAGATATAAGCACAAAGTTCAATGCCTGGCTGACAACGGGCAATTCATCCAGTGGCAGCTTCCAAACAGCTGCCACTAGATAAAAGCTTGATTGCTAAGTCCATGCTTCATCCTCTGCAGAGTGCTAGTAGAGTAGGCAGCCTGGAACAGGAGAGCCCCCTGGGGGACTGTAGCTGAGAAAACAAAGGCCTGACCAACTACAATTAATGCCTTCTATTTCACTTATTGGTAGTCAGACCCTTGTTTATTCCGCTAGTTATCGAACAAGTGCTGAACAGAAAGACATAGCAACTCTTACTGACTAGAACAAAGAAAAGATTTAAACCCCTCGTCCTCAGATCTCCAACTGTGTACAGATCAGCAGTAGCTTCTGATTCTGTTCACTTAATAATTTATTAAAAAAATATTTCTTGGGCATTTACTCTGTTCTGTTCTGTATATTTAGATGCTGAGAGCACAGTGTAGGTAGGACACAGTTGTCACTTTCAAGGCACTCAGTCGACTGAGGGGAGAAACAATAGACAATCACAGAATGATAACAAAAGTGCTATGAGGGGTAGCAGTGAAAGCAATCCGGGCCTCGGGATGGCCTGGCAGATGGAGACGTCCCTCTACTACCCCATAATATGGGCACTTCATAATTACTTCAATCTACAGATGGAAGTAACCANGAACATCTGAGATTTGGAAAATGAGTAGAAAGAGGCCAACNAAATGAGTGTGGCTGGATGTACACACTAAGGAATCAGCATATAAAAAGACATGGAAAACCACAGGGATACACTCATATCTCACCCCTGTTAGAATGGCTGGTAGCGTGGGAAAAATTATAAACTAAACAAAACAAATCTTAGACACTCTTAGTGGGAATGTAAGTCAGTACAGCCATCGTGGACACAGTATATTGAATGTTCCTTTAAAAAATTAAAATTAGCACAAGATGGAAGCAGAATGAAACTATCCTTGTGATCATCTGTCCACAGAAATGTCATGTAAGGAACAACCTTCACAAGTACCAAGGAAACCAGCAGAGATCTTAGTCCCTGCTTTTAGCATTAATAATAATAATAATAATAATAATAAAAACACAATGAAGAAAGGAAAAAGTGACCTGAACCATCCTTTCCCAAACCCCAAGCAGGGCAATATAGAGAGATAAGTCTTGTATTTGGAGAAGGGAGGGACAAGTAAATCTAAGCTTTATACTTGCAATCCAGTGCTCAGCAGATCCCCAACACCCCATCCCTAGACTTGTGCCTCCAGCCAAGGGACTGCCTCCGCTAGTCCTTTCCCCTCCTTGAGCATCACAGCAAGATGAAATATTACAGTCTGGAAAAAGTGGGATACAGAAGTAAGCCTAAGATGTGTCTTGGAGTGCAGTGCTAGCTGGTGGAAATCCAACACTGAGGAGTTACCAATGGTTGTTACACTCACATCTGTGCCAAACTTTACCACCAAGTAGAGCCTGAAACCTATTCAGACTTTTATTCTGGCTAGTATCATCTACAGCTACAGTGATCTTAGGCCACAAGTCCACCACAGCAGCAGTAAGACCACAGGAGTGTGGTCCTTGGTCCCTCTCTATGCTGTGCTAGTCAGGGTGGATTCTAAGCTCTGGCACAATTCAGCATTGTGATGTTGGTGGCCACAGGGCTGCCTACTTATCTTCCCTCTGACCACAGGCAATGCAACATGAAGAGAGGTGGGTTTTTTTTTTCCAATTGAAGAAGAGGGAGGATGGNACCAAATCATTGCATAGGAACCTAGAGCTGGTACTTCATTACCTATGAAGCTCCATGCCGTGCAGAACCTCACAGTGCCTGACTGTAGGCTGGTATTTGTGGATGAAGGTATTTGTGGATGAAGTGTGTGGGCCTATCTGGGACCCAACTGGAAGGTTCTTGGAACAGAATAGCATTTTTAGGCAACTCTCTATTCCATAACAACACACCAGCTGTGGTTAAAGCACAAACTTGGAATTGTGGAGCCCTCTAGTGCTAAAACAGTGACAAGGCATCAGGCAAAACTCGTAGTAACCCTGGACTTAGCCCGCCACCTACTGCTAAAATGGTGGCAGAAACCTGACTTATCATTTCTCATTTCTGGAATGAAAATGCCAGATTCGGAAGAATCTGAATATTCAATGTCATATGCCAATAATCCCCAATATCTTTTCAGGGATATAAAGCTAATTGTTTTATAGTTATTTTTCTGTCATCAATATTTTTATTTTTGGTGGTAGATAAATGCATAAAATGTATTCAATACTGAAAGTGGAAAATTTAATGTTACATTGGACAATTTCTGTCCAAATGTTTATTCTAACTGAATAGAAGTTCACTGAGTTATACAGACTTTGGGTCTAGTTAATTTGGGTATGTGATGCTTTTATTTATTGCAATTTTTATTTTAAAATTAGAAATTAAAAAAATCTTAGAGGAGTTNTGAGTGCACCTAGGAAGAAAATAAAATGCCAGAAAATGCCATGCAGCAACTGATATGTGCAGTTCTCAGACCAAGAATGTAAAATGTCTGTTTTCAGGAGACTCAATGTACACCTTAAAGACAGAGAAGAAACTCAGTACTTTATTAGAGAAAGTGAAGTAATTTTGTAATCAAATGGATCTTTGCACTGAAAAGCACACTGAACAAAATTAAAACTGTAGTAGAAGGAACAACTAGCAAAATAGAGTAAGAAGACTCAGTGAGCTGGGCGGTGGTGGCACACGCCTTTAATCCCAGCATTTAGGAGGCAGAGGCAGGCGGATCACTGTGTTTTCAAGGCCAGCCTGGTCTACAAAGCAAATTCCAGGACAGCTAAGACTTACACAGAGAAACCCTGTCTCGAAAAATAAAAATTTTTAAAAAAAGGCTCAGTGAGCTTGGAGACAGGATGTTTNAAAATACATGTAGGAATAAGTACCAATGGAGGGCTCAACCACAAATGGGACACCTATATCATGCCACCTTTCCACGAGGCTCAAGGATCATTGCAGAAGATGGGAGTAGGAACCTGTAAAAGCCAGGGGTCAGGAGGACAGGAACAAAACAGTGTTTCTGGATTTCACAGGAACTGCACTCATGAACTTGCAGCAGCTGTGGTTGGCTGCACAAGAGCAAGCCAATAAACATTTTGCATGGGGGAAATGAGCCCCCACTCCTAGTTGATGGCTTCTGGGAGATGGAGAGTCAGTTTTCTCTGAGAATATGGCCCCTAGTTGGTGGACCACTCTCCATTGGATGGCTCCACAGCCATGAATATCTTAGCAGTGCTAATTGGACTCAGAGGTAGAGAGATGACATGAAGTTGAAGGGGAGCAGGTAAGGAGGTGGTGGATGGATCTAGAGGAGTTAGATGGAGGAGCATGGAACAAATATAATCAAAGTATATTATATATGTGTATGAAATTCTCACTGAATTAATAAAATTATATATATTAAAAAAAACAAAAAAGAAAGAAAATACACATAGAAGAAATAAGAAAAAAAGAGTTAAGAAGAACAAAGAAAACTCATGGGAACATTGGAGAGTATTACAAGAGAAAATACTCAGGTTGTTGGTGTTCAAGAAAGACTTAGACTGCCAAAGGAGTAGAGAGCTTCTCCAAAAAGACAAGACAAGAACCACNCATGCATCCAGAGAAGGATATAAATATCCAGGTGCTGTAAAGTCAAAGGTCAGCAGCTGTTCAGATCAGCCATGAATACTCTGAAAGTATCTTGAATTTAATCCTTTGAAGGAGGATATCAAAGCTACAAGAAAAATGAAGCATGTAACACATAAAATATGCTCATTCCCTTACCAAAGACTCTGTGGAGAGAAACCTCTTACACCAGATACAAGGAGGTCAAGGGCTGCTTCAGCCTGGCAGAGAAGCTGGGTAACATGAAGGACAAGCATTTGAGAGACAACAGGAGCTCCCTTCCTGCACCCTTTAAAGGTGGTGGGCTTCTACCTCCCAACCAGAGGCTGCAGGACTTCAGAAGAAGGAGGACAACCCATTCAATCCAGTTGCCAAGCAGCTCCCCCTACTTTTCCTATCCCCCACAAACAGACAGTTCTAACATTTCCAAACTGCTTTGGGTATTCTGATTCCTTCTGGATTGCTGTAGACCCGGTGTGGGGAGGTATTATTTTTAATGACACCCTGCTCCCTACCTGCCCTTTCCCCATCCTGTACTGCCAACTTCTAACTGCAGTGGTGGTTGTGCTTTTTTGTTTAGTTCTCCATGTGAATTGAATGTTGTGGGAGTGACACCCCTGCACCAGCTGGTTCCCTCCCTCTTCCTTTTGTCTTGGCCCCATCCATGAAAACAGAGCCAATAAGAGACCTCTAAAGGACACAGAACATTTTTCAAGATAGAACTCATGTCAGTACACAAATCAAGTCTTGCCATTTTCTTAAAAGTTGAAATCATATTGAGTACCATTTATTACCACAGTTCAATAAAACTAGAAAAAAATTAGAAGAACCTTGAAATTTATACAAATGCAAGCAAATCAAGTAATATACTCCTAAGCAGTTACTTAGTCAAGGAAGAAATTTAGAAGAAAATTAAAACATTTCTTGAAATAATTGAAAATAGAAACACAGTATACTAAAACGAAAGCACTACTGTCAATGGGGTTTCAACCAATCAGAACTTTGATTTGAAGAAAAAAGAAAGACTAAATAAACAGCCTATCATTGCAACCTACCTATCATTACAACCTAAGGAACATTTAAAAAAAATAAAATAAATAAAACCAGGAGGGAACCAATTCCCCTGGCTTTTTGGCAATGGTAGGGATCAAACCAGAGCCTTGCACACATTAGGTAAGTGATCTTCCACTGAGATACATCTCCAGCTTCCAAATCAAAATTGATAAATAAAAGATTAAAGCAGAAATAAATTAAATAGATAATAAAACATTAGAAGATCAATAAAACAAAGAATTTTTTCTTAAGAAAACAAAATAGACAAACTCCTGGCTAGACTAACTAAAACAGTAACAGAAGACTCTGAGCCACTTAAAATCCATAATCCTCTATCTAGGTTTATATCCAAAGTAAATTAAGTTAGTACATCAAAAAGATGTCTACTCTGTGTTAAATGAAGCATTCTACACCATAGTCAAGATATGGGAAGTTTTAAAAAGGTTAAGGAATCAGCATGTTTCTATTAACATATAAATGGATAAAGAAAAATTATCATATATACAAAATAGAATGCTATTCAGCCTTTAAAATCAAGATTTTTGTCATTTGTGAAAACAGATCAACCTAAAGGACATTATGCTGAGTTAAGATAAGAAAAACAGGTATACTGTCATGATTTCATTTACATGTGGAATATAAAACCTGAAATCCCAGAAGCAGAGGGTAGAATGGTAATTACTAGGGGTTGGAAACAAAGAGTCAATGTAAGGGCCACAGTGATCAATGAGAAAGTCTCTGTAAGACAAGAGGAAAACATTCTGGAGACCTGATGTAAAGCATGGTGTTATTCTTGTGCTTGAAATGTGCTAATACAGTAGATATTCA
Organism: Neotoma lepida; assembly: GCA_001675575.1. Taxonomy (NCBI): domain Eukaryota; kingdom Metazoa; phylum Chordata; class Mammalia; order Rodentia; family Cricetidae; genus Neotoma; species Neotoma lepida. Next base: position 19,007 of record LZPO01087920.1, on the reverse strand, counting down.
GTGTTCTTACCACAAAAACAAAACTGTATAATGGAAATATGTCTTGGGTAGTTTTGTCAACCTAAAATTGACACAACCTAAAATCACCTGAAAAAAAGTGGGGGGGGGGGAACATTAGTTGAAGGATCACCCAGATCAGCTTGACCTATGGCCATGTCTAAAATAAATTATCTTGACTGACAGTTGACAGGGAAGAGCCCAGCCCACTGTGGGCAGCACCATTCCTGGGCAGATGGGTCTGGTCTATCTATATAAGAAAGCTAACTGAGCATAAACCAGAGAGCAAGCCAGTAAGCAGCCTAGTTTCTATGTCAGTTTCTGCCCTGAATTCCCTCAGTGAAGGATTGTGACCTGCAAGGATAAGCCAAATAAAGCCTCCAAGTTGCTGTCAGTTATAGTGTTCATCACAGCAACAGAAATAAAACTAGAACAATATTGTATCTTAATGTATACATGCTTCAAAGCATCACAGTGTACATTATAAATATGTATAATTATAATGGTAAATTCCTCATGTTGATGAGGATTTGAAACCACTCTGTTCTGCAACATCTTGCAAATCGAGAATATGGGGGAATCATAGAAGGTACTACATGGTACACAATGGCAAATCCGTACCCTCCGTGTGCAGAGCTCTATTTGCATTGTGGGACATGGAAACACNAATCCCCATAGGGGAATTAAAGGACAGGAACTATCAGAGCATCCATAATCCACAGTGGACTATTTTAACACCATCTAAATGTGTCTTCAAGTTTCATTGAAATCCATCTTTGGAAACATTAAAAAAGAGAGAGAGAGAGAGATTTATTGTTTAAGGAGAACATTTCTTTTGGTGACAAATCAGGCCTAAGTGGATATTATCACTGTCATCAAAGACGATGAGCTGAAAACAAGAGCAATTGTTAACCTCTGAGTTTAGAATCCAAACAAAGCTGAAGCCTTAATGCCCAACAGGTAAGTGTGAAAGTAGGCTCTCCCAGCAGGAAACAGAATGGATGAGCAAGATAATGAAAAGGTTCAGAACTATTAAAGTATCTTTAAAAAAAAAAGGAACTAAAACAAGAATCATGTACTATATTGTACTCATTATATCACATAAAAATATTTTCAAAGTTGTAATCCCCCATACTGGCAAGTTTATAGTGAAGTCTTTATCTCATACNCTGTTTGTGGGCTTATAAATTAGAATGATCCTATTGGAAAGCAATGTGGCAATGTGTGTCTAGCAGTGACAGGCTACATAAGTTCTCACCAAGTAATTNCACTCCTGGGTATTCATTTCAGAAAAATAATCTAATCCAAATGAGGATAGGAATTGCATTCAGGAAGATGTTTATTGTAATGTTATTTATAATAACAGAATAATAATAGCCTGAATGTCCTATATTTAAGTAAAGTATGCATTTTCACTAAATGGAACATTGTAAACTCGTTATAATAATGTTTACAAAGACTATGTGATAGTTTTGGAAAACTTTTTATGACATAATGTGACCTAAAAATAACAGAATACAGAAAGTAACAACATCATATTTGTGCCATGATTACATCTTTATTTTTAATACATTATTATTGGCTATGTAGTGCGAGCATGGACACTTAAGAACTAGAAAACAGCATGTAAAATGAGACTAGCTACTTAGATACTGAGATTTTTATTTTCTCTTTTTATATTATTGCCATTATTTAATAATACTATATACAATTTCAATAGCATTTTTTATTTTTTTATTTAGTTTATTTTTTGTGTATAAGCATTTTGCCTGAGTGTATGTGTGCACACCATTTGTGTGCCTGATGCCCATGGAGGTCAGGAGTTGTGGCTGGATCCCCCAGAACTGGAGTACAGATGGTTGTGAGTGGCCATGTGGGTGCTGGAACTGAATCTGGATTCTCTGCAATAGCAGAAAATTCTCTCAACTACTGTGCCATCTCTGGCCATTAGATAGTATTTTAAAGAGCATGGGGTCATAGTCAGAAGGTTTGTTTAAAGCTTTACTCCATTATTCACTACCTAAATGGGGAAACTTAATTTTTCTAAACTTTCGGTCTCCTCATCTTTAAAGGGGAGTTAATTACCTGCATGATAAGAATGATATAGTAGCCAAGGTAATTCAGGCTCAGAGAGACAAATGTAGTATGGTCTCTTTCATATGGAAATCCTATTTTCTAATTACTAAATATGTCTGTCTAGGTAGGAGTGAATGTGGGTGAAGGTCAGGAGAGAAGAAAGGAACCCATGAGATAGAAAAAAGACACCTGAAGAGAAGAGGTGGGGAAAACTAAAAAAATAGGCGAGATCAAAGTGGAAGTGGAAATACTGAGGACACAAAGGTACAATGGGAGGAAAGAATGGGTTGGGGCAGAGAGAAGAAGAGAAGGGTGAGTGGGGGCTCAAAATCATCTGAACCAAAATATGTGTGAAAGTATCATAAGGCAGTCTTAATTTATAACCTAATTAAGTAAATAAATAAATAAATGACTATTTAATTCCTAGAAAATGAATAAACATAAATAAAGCACCCTCTGCATAGTAAATGTTTAATAACATGTTCTTAATTGACTATTTTCTGTAAAAGATTTTGCCAGTTTATAAATACACACACACACACACACACACACACACACACACACACACAGAGAGAGAGAGAGAGAGAGAGAGAGAGAGAGAGAGAGAGAGAGAGTTTAAAGACAGCTTAAGAAAAGTAGTCAGGGAAAAATAAGGATAATCCAACAAATGTTAATTCCCGCCATTTTTCCAGTTTCTGTCTATGAAAAGTGCAACATAATTTAAGAATATTCTGGCATCGTTAAAAAATCAAGATGAATGACACTTGTTTCTCAAAACTTCTTTTTCAATAGCAAAATACGGAAAATACAGATAGAGGCATCTCCACACACAGAGACAAAGGCAGAGCTACACATGTGTGCACATACATCATTAGAGTTCCAGAAAAATAACACTTTGCTCCTTTATTGTGGTGAACANATATACTTTTCCCACATAGCAAAAGGTATCATTTTACTTTTAATTGTGGATTGCTATTATGCATTGCTTTATTTGGCAAAGATGTTTGTTTCAGGAAAATTAATTTAGACAGTTCCATTTTTNAAACAATACCTTCTGTCCCAGGCTTACAAAGAACAATTAGATCTGGATTCTTTCCCCCACAATCAAACTGGCAATTTCTTATGGGAAGAAAGTCATGGTTGATCTGTATGGAATCTAGCTTCCATGAGTGCCATTCAAATACAGAAAACACTTTCATGGCCAGACGCTTTTGCTTCCTGCAGTATATAAAACTGACATCATGAGAGGTGTTACCCTGGCTGGGCAGGAATACATATTAATGCTGCCTTGCTTTCAGTATCAGATTTTTATTCTGAATAACATGATGATCTTCACAAGAGCTCTACCACTTTGTTCAATCCAGCAAACATGACAGAGAGCCTGTTAGTGCCAAATACAGTGGTAGCAGCAGAAGATAACAGATCTGGATGCTACCATGGCTGTACCTGCAAGAGTGCAGTCAGAGAACTCACACAGATAACTGCAACACAGTTGTAGCATCTCTGGCCAAGGGTATTCAAGTTGCTGAGGAACCATGAGAAGGCACTGAACCCAGTCTGGAAGAACAGCAGTAGCTCCCAGAGGGTCATGGTGTGTAAGACAAGTCACATGTGAAGGAGGAGGGAAGAGAAGGCTGTTTAGGCAAGGGGTCTTGACATTAGAAATCCCTACTAGATTATGTAACATTACCTGGAGGCATGTGTCATATGGTAAGCTAACTACTTTGCTAGTAGGTAGGCCATTAAACCATTTTAAATTACCTGACTTTTAAATTTTAAATTATCAGTATGTGGTAGAGACTGGTTCAGAGAAAGGTAAATTACTATCCTATAGCAAGAACATTACAAAGTAAGTTCTGGCTTCCAAGTATTTCTTTTCAAAAGAAATATTTTATTTAATATTCATGCATGCATATAATGTGTTTAGATCAAATCTATCACTCATTCCCTCCCCTCCAACCCCCCAATACCTACTGAATAATACAGTAAGGGCTGCCTATATGTACATAGGTGTGGGAACATCTACTGGATCATAGGTAGCCTCTTTAGGCCCATATCCCTGAAGAAAACTGACTCTCTGTCCCCCAACAGCCATTAATTATTAATAGCTCCTCAGATGGGGGTAGGAGCTCATGAGCCCTTTCCACAACCTTGCTTGGATTTTGGCTGGCTTGANCTTGTGCAGGTGTTGTACGTGCAGTCCCAGCATGAGTTCAATATGTGCAACAAGCCTGTCATGCATGGAAAATACTGTTTTGCTACAGACATCTCTTCTTAGACTCTTTCCATCCTCTCAACACAATTGCTGAGCATTGGGGAAAGGGGCAAGAAATAAATGTTCCATTTAGAGCTGAGCACTCCACAGTCTCTTACTCTCTGCATGTGACTGGATGAGTCTCTGTATTGTCATCTATTGCAAAAATAAACTTTTCTGATGAGGGAAGAAAGATACATTAGTCTATGGGTTTAAAAACAATAGTTTAGAGGTGTGTGTGTGTGTGTGTGTGTGTGTGTGTGTGTGTGTGTATAATGTTCTTTAGGAAGTTTCCATATGACATTTTCAAAGATACTTAATGGTAGTTATCTCTCCCCATACTCCCTCCTCAACCCTGCCCTCCCATCCTCTGCTCCATTTAATCCCCCCTTCCATTATTGCTTTCTCACATCGTTCCACGTATGTTATATGCCCCTTTCCTTGAAACTCCATCCATGGCCCCTTCCTAGTCTCCTGCTTTCTACGGGTACTGCAATTTAAACACACGTATCTAAGGAGTCAAAGCTAGTATCCACATATGAAAGAGAACATGTAGCATTTGTCTTTCTGGACCTGGGTTGCTTCACTTAGAGTGGTTATAATCCCTCATTTCCTTCAGTCCTTCACAGTTCTTTGCAAAGTTGCTGGCAACTGCTTTCTGCACTTACTGAATCTGAAGAACAGAANCAAAAAGAATTTAACTGAACACGAGTATGTTAGGACTTCTGTAGTTTTAAATGTGTGTGTGTGTGTGTGTGTGTGTGTGTGTGTGTGCATGTGTATGTGTGTGTATGTGTATGTGTATGTGTAAGTGTGGGCAAAATCTAAAAATCTAGAATGGAGACCAAGAGAGTGTAATGATGAGAGGTGATGAAGCATGGGGTCNGTAAAAATATACATGGGACATAAAAGAGAAAGGATAAATATGGTGGGAAGGCTACAAGGGGGAACAGAGATATCAGGGTTTGGGTGGAGAGATGAGAGCCACAAAAAGACAGTTAGGATATGTCATATGGTATCTAACACATTATATATAGGGTTAAAAAATAAAAGCAAAAAAAAGTGACCTTGTTACTCTCCAAATCAAAAGCTTTTTTGTTTTCATTATGTTTTATATTCTACTCTACACTATTAGGTGAAGCCATTTGTCCAAGGGCTAAGCCACGTACAGGTTCCTAAGCTAGGATTCCTTCTCGTTGTTCTTGGCACCTAACATGATCAGACCTACCTTACTCTGGTCCCAAGCCTTATGCTGCTTCTGCTTCCCCAACCTCTGTGCTTCCTCTTCATCATCCAGCCTCCTGTGGGAGGCAGGTCTCCTAGTTCCAATGCAGCAGCCCTGTGATGCATCATTGCGGGAGCTGTGGCCAAATCCCCTCTCTCTGTGTGCCTCTGCGTAAGGAAACGTAAGTTATAGACTCGTATTAATTTCTTCTGTCTTTATGGTTTTTTTCTCCACATCTTGGTTGTTTTTATTTTGTTGGTTTTCTTTTGTTATAAGTTCCTTCAAATAATCTTCATTTAATACATGATTGTTAAATAATCAAATATATGAAGATAAGAAAACAGTATGTGAGGAAGATGCCTTGGTGGTCTTAAGAACTGAATGTCAACATAGCAGACATATTAACTCTCAAAGACAGAAGTTAGTTGGGGCTTTAAGGCCAGTCTTGGTTCTTTCTCCTATTCTTTCTTTAAAGATTTATTATTATTAGGTTGATCATGGTGCACTTGAGAGACAGAGGCAGACATATCTCAGTAAGTTTGAGGCCGCTATGGTTTACATAGCTAGTTCCAGGTAAGCCACAGTTATATTGTAATGATTTTATCTCAAAAATAAAATGTATTTATATTATAATTTGTGGGGGGGGAGTGTAAGTGTGGAGGAGTGCAAAGCATGTGCACATGAGTGCAGATGGCTTCAAACTCCAGAGATGGTGTTGGATCCCCTGGAGCTAGAGCTACAGATTGTTGAGAGCAGCCCATGGTAGGAAGCAAACTCCAGTCTTCTGCAAGAGCAGCATGAGCTCTTAACTGCTGAGCCATCTCTCTGGGCCCTTCCCCTATTCTTCCTTAAAAATTGGTCCTCCTTCAGGGAAAAGTAAAATATCCCCATCCATTAGGACCTGCTTTAGCTAGCCTCTCTTTAAAGGAAGCCCTCTTGGTAATTCCCCAGTTAAAACCACTTGAANCAAAAACAGCAATTTAGAGACTAGAGAGATGGCCTGGAAGTTAAGAGCACTTGCTGCCTTTTGACGGAACCCAGGTTTAGTTGTCAGCACCCACACAGAGGCTTACTACCATCTGGCCCATACTGCACGTAAATTCATGCAAGTACATATATATGTACACGTAAATAAATCTTAAAATTTAAAACACTAATCATTTAACATTGGAACTTGGGATAAATTGCTAAGTGAATCCTTCTCCTTCTACTTTGCCAATACTTCATTTTCTTAACTTTTTTTTTCTATTTCTGGCACTTGTGCTTTTCTACAGAACACAATAACCAAAATGCTTGGACCTATCTTAAGTTTTGAAATTTTATTCTTAACTTAATAGGTACTTTTGTTTTCCAAATATTATAATGAAAAAAAGTTTTTCAAATAGTTCATAAAACTCATGGATATTTTTTTCTTTTCTACCAGCATATCCTAATTATACACAAGAATAGACTTCATCACGCCAGTTCATGTACATGCCTCGTGCACTTGAATCATGTTTACCCCGCTCCTTACCTCCTTACCTCCTTACCTCCTTACCTCC
>LZPO01087919.1:34883-46344 GCA_001675575.1 Neotoma lepida | reverse complement strand
ATGTTTGGATGGAGAGAGTAGCATATGTGGAGGGAGCACACAGGGAACGAAACCAGCTTCCTTCACCCTAAAAGGTCTCAAACACTTGTGCACAGAAGGCACGGGAGAGCTGCTTGCAACACCTGTGCCTGACAATCACCCTCAGATCTTTGGATTGAGCAGATCCAGTGCACAGAACACATCTCTAGCTAGCTCTCAGGTGGTGTGGGTACTGCTGGCCCACCTGGGCAGCACTGCCTGGAACATCCCAGGGAGAATCACTTCATGAGGTCTCCTGAACAGGCCACCCTATCCAGGTTTGACCAATTGTAGTCATGTGCCGTCTCAGAAACCACCTTTGCACTGCTTCTATTCACTAAGATATCTGGGAATCTGTAAGGCTTATTTGATTTGAAAATCCCCCAGGCAAAGAAGCCAGGGATTGTTAAATTAAGAATGAAGCTCCCCAGTGAATTGGCTGAGCCAAACACAGGTCACAGGTCTGTCCTCAGCAGTGAGTAGGCTCAGCCCTGGAGTGCTCTAGGTGAAAAGCCCAGGATTAGCAAAGGAGGAGAAGGAAGAGACAAGTGCCTTCCTTCTGACCCTCCTGTCCTCTTAAGATGTACTGGTGGGCCCAGAGCAAAGCCAGTCCACCACACTTTCCTCCACACTAGTGCTGCTCCCTGCCTCAGTACTCTGCATCCTGGAAAGACCCTCCTCTCCAGTTATAGCATCAACTGAGCATCTTTAGAACTCTCTCAATTTTTGAGGACCATGAACAGTTTCAAACATCTGTCTGGTGCTATATGTCTGCACTAGAGTCCGTAGGGTTCACAGGAAGAGAATGAGGAAATTCCAGCTGCCCCCTGAGAAGAAGGAGCCCAAGCCATTCAGCAAGAAGGACAGTAGTGAGTGCTGAATAAAAACGTGCCCCACTCAGGGCCAGAAGAGACCGTGCTGCTGCTAAACCTACCACTGATCAACCTAAGGAGAAGAAGTAAGAGGAGAAAGAAATGGCCAGAGAAATAGAAAAAAATGACAAAATGATTGAGGCCTCATCCACTGAACACCCAGGTCATCAGATAATCCATCATCAGCTCACACATCTCCTCAGTCAAACTTGGACCAGTTTCCCAATCTGAAACCATCTCCGGCATTTACTTTAAGTTCCTCAGGGTTCCCAGCCCACTAGCTTGGAACTCACATGCAACCATCTGCTTCCTTTGCCCTTTGAGTAACTATTTCAAGTGAGTTGTTTAAGGTCAAGTTTTACACTAGAATTCTAACCACTTCTCTTTTTTAACCTTATTGTGTGTGCGTGCGTGGGGGGGGGGGGTGCATGCACACAACATGCTCAGGTGTGCCCATGCTGTCAGAGAACAGTTTTCAGGCATCAGTTCTGTCCTTCCACTGTAAGTTCGTTAGTTGTGAATGATGTGTGGCAACCACATTTACCCTCTCCAGCCCCATACACTGCTTTTCCTAGAAGGACTAAGAAGAACTGGGTCATTTGTAATGTTCTAGACCTATGGCTATAGGGAGCTGAAAAGGCCTGGCCTCATGCCCACAGGTGAACAGGGAGCTGGAAAATTAAGACAGGCAGTTCAAATCAGTTAGGGGATTCAGAGACACCCAGTTCTCCAGAATTACAGCTGGAGAAGAGCCCATGTCCTTCTGTGTCCTCATTTTACCCATGAGAACACTGCAGCCTACCAGGAACAGATAACTACCCGCCCCACATCATATGCTAATGAGTGGCAGCTGCTTCAGCCTGCAAGCGAATGCTATTTGTCATGTCATTTTTATCTGGCTTTGAATGAAGAGTTTTTCTGGTGTTAACACTGATCATTTGACACAGGGTATTCTCTGAGCCTCAGACACTGGGATGGTCAGTCCTCTGCATCCCTGGGCTTAGCACTCCCACATTCAACCAACCACAGATCAAAACCACACAAGATTTTTAAGATCATTTATTAGCAGGTATTCGTTGTTCAAAATAATGGGTTTCACTATGACGTTCCCACTCATGTGTGCCATGGACTTCTGTTATCTTCGCCCTCTCTTCTTTCTCCATCTCCCCCCGCCGTGCTGCTCCCCTTACTCTTTCAAATAAGTCCTCCTTTTACTTTCAAGTATTTTTTTCCCAAAACTCTGGATTCTGCATATGAGAGAAAACACNCACTATGTGGCACCCAACGCACAGCATGAAGTGGCTGTTCAATAAATCTGTGGAGAACTGAAATCTACCCCCATATTTGATTTATATTCTTGGGGACTCCTCAGCTCTGGAGCTTCTTTTGGCAGTCAGGGGATTCTCTCCAAGTTTCCTGAAAGATCATCTTAGTCTAGTAGGTTAAGAAATACATATGCAAGTTGTTCCTATGGGAGGAATATTCTTCACGACCAGACTCCCCTGTATGTTTCCACCCCATAGACTAGGTTCTGTTGAAATGTACAAAAGGCAGCATCCCCTTGGTGACTGTGCAGCATGATGCCTTTGCTCCTGGATTCATGCCTATAAAATATGAAGCAATCTAGTTTATTCAGACAAATTTCTCCCCCAGGAGATCTAATGCCACTTCTTTACCCTTTAGTCCTTGAGTTAAATATCACTTCATTAAAGAGTCATCTTTGTCTAGTATTATATGAAATAGCCCCACTCACTGTGCACCCACACCTTCACCAACTCTGCACCCTGATTGTTTCTTTAGCAGCATCACAGTTAAGTCCACTTGTTTGGGTGGGCTTTTTTAATTCCTTTTCTTATCTGACAGAATGCAGTGTTTTCTTTGTCTGGATCATCCCAAGAGTTCACAGAGGTCATTGTGTTTGTGACGCATTTAAGAAAATGCCATTTGCACACTGAGCTGGGCATTCTAACAACTATCTTCACCACTTTCATCCTGTCCATTCCACATGCACATAGTCTTCTTCCTCCATACTTTATGGGTGAAGAAACTAAAGCACACAGAGAAGAAGTGACTTGCCCCAAAGCACAGAACTATCATGTGTATTTGAGCCCATGGAGCCTAGCTCTGGGTCCATGTTCAGCCATTATGCTCAACAAATTATGTGCAGCAAATTAGTTTTTGTTTAAGCATATGAATAAGTTAATCAATTGAAATCTGTTTCTCTGACACTTACATTTTATGTTTGTGTAAGTGTCCCTACCTCTAATCTTTTTGTCTTTTAGGAGTTCGTTGGGGGAGAGGGTATTGAATGTGTATGTCTTTTAAAAACATCTCTAATTCCAATTTTAATTAAAAAAAAAACAGGCCCTTACCTACAGTTCTGAAGGAAATGTATTATCATGTGTGAAGAGACAAACTGCACCAACAAGCACCCACTTATGGCAAAAGTTCTATTATCCAAAAGCCAGCACATTTGCATTTTTTGTTATATTGACTGTAGTGGGTTGATATTCCAACCCTTAATCCTATGACCATATTGCAAAAAGAATTTGCAGATGTAATCAAATAAAGAAGCTTGAGACAAGATTATCCTGGATTATCCATGATGGCCCTAAACCCAATAGAAAGTGTCTCCATCAGATACACAAAGAGGGGAGAGAGAGGAGGCAGTGTGCTTAGAGAGTCTGGGATTGGATTTAACGTGGTCAGGCCACTGGAAACCGAACAGGCAGACTGGAAACCCTCCTAGGGTTTTTGGAGGAAGCATGGTCCTAGGAATGCTCTGATTTTGAACTTGTAACTGCCACAATTGTGAAAGAATAAATAAAAACACATATAACTGTTGATGGGGGAGAGAGAGATTTTCTTCAGTGGTATAGGCACTGGTAAGATTCACATGCCCCTTTAAACAATCCTAATGAAGCTCATTGAGTCACACGCGCGTGTGTGCGCGCGCGCACACACACACACACACACACACACACAACATGAAACTAGAAGGGGATTACTTGGGAAGAAGGAAGGGATCAACAAGAGTAAGTGGGGGATTAAAGAATAATGGGAGTAAATATAATCAAAATACACCGTGTACATGTATGAAAATTTCATAACAAGATCCATTATTATATATAATACATGTCAATTTAAAAATACTCCTCAAAATCTCAGGATGCCAATTTCTCAAAAAGGATGCATGGAGCATCCTTAAGTGGTAGATAGAAAAGTAAAGCCAAATGCTGAGTCTCCAATGGACATGGCATGACTTGCTGAACTATGCTATTGTTCCTGATTCCTACTTTCTGTTGACCACCTAATATTCTGATTGCCTGTTCAGAATTTGATTGGTAAAAACTGGACTTGGGGGGACAACTAGAAAGAATGCCTGAGGATAACTTGTAGGAGAAATTCTAACAGGGACTTTCAAAGAAACAAATAATGGATACCCTAAACTACCTCCACGCTGTCCAGTATATGAATGTATCTGGATTCTACTAAAGGTGAGATAGGTGGAAGACTTCTTCAGATGCAAATGACCTGCATCCATCCTCAGAATTTTGAATACAAATCTATACTGTGGCCCCCAAATTTTCATATCTAAAAATAACCACTTTATGATAATTGACACTGGGTAGTCCAGGCACCACTCTTCTGAATCAAAGTAGAGTGGTTGAGTTAATCTGTTGGCTTATAGATGGTTGTCTGGATCATCCTTCTACCTTGTGAGTGACATCACTTCGTGGTTTTGTTCTAAATATCTCTGTATTTTTAGTAGCTCATGATAAGCTTGTTTGATGATAACTCTGGTACCAAACAATGACTTCCTACAAAAAGCACTACAACAAGATATTGTTCTTTAATCAAACACAGGGCACATGTGCGCAGGGCTTCCCATGGACAAGGATGAAGTCACTAATCCTCTCTAAACTCATGACCTGCACTGGCTTTTCCTTAAGGGCCCCCACAGANAATCATTAGCTCTCTAATAGGAGACGTCCTTAGAGAAGACAGTGACCCTCAGCTGAATAAGTTAACTAATCCAAGTTCACTGAGTGAAACTTTCTTCCTAGGTCACTCCCCTCATTTGATCTGTCTAATAGAAACAAACCCCTTCTTGATTCTTCACTAGCTTGTTGAGGGAGGCTGCTAATGAAGATGTCCTCAATGATATTCCCAAATGCTCTCATCATTGTTTCTAAGTGACCAACCAAATTCCCTTAGAACATTTAACCATGGAAGCTGCTCTCCTAACTTTTTATGATATATTATTAATATTTCAAGACACTGGAAGTCACATGGTGGTGATATGTTTGAAACAGCAAAGAAGATGGGAATGGTTCCTGATTCCTGAAGCAGAATCCAAGCCTTGAATTGCAGTCTCCCTTATAGCCAAACCTTGACGTGGCAAGAGAAAAAAAGGCTAAGGTTGAACTCAGTGCAAAACCAAATCTGGAGCCATGGTTGTGCAGCAGAAAGTGTCGCCACCATTGGAAAAAAGACATACTAGAAGCTATATTACTTTTGGATAGATTCCTCCAGCCCTGGTGGATATGTACTCTAATTTAAAATATCATAGGGAAGAAAGAAATAGATGTTTCCATGGAGACCGCTTCCCAGGACTGGCTCTCCTGCCTCATTATCATATCTGATTCAAGTATTTTCTGGAATCAGTTTGAATGTCATCTATGCACTTTCTTCCTCCAGTAGCCATGGATTGTATAACATCTGGCCAGAGGTTTTCTTAAATACACTCTGTAATTGTAAGCAGTCCTTTCAATTCCCACCCATCCACTCGCATAAGCATTACTTGCAGATTAATTATCACATGAGAATTCCATCAGCATTTACCTCTAGATCTCTAAGTATTGTAGGTTGGCTGAATCTATCCTTTCTTTGGGAATCAGAGTAGATACCTGGAGCTGGATATGCTAATTACATTCCAGGAAACATGACTAGTGTTGACTTGAGTTACCTAGTGTCAGCTACAAACGGCAGCCTTCCAGAAGCACTCCCCTGCCACAGGCTAGTATCTCAGTGCCCTCTTCTTCATTATTCTTTATTATTGTTAGAAAAACTAACTCCCCTCATGTTATTTGCTTGTCCTGATTCGTCCCTTTATCCCCATTTAACAACTACTTATGTGACAGAGTTCATTAATGTTCCCTTCACCTGGGGCTCCACAGTAATGCCAGCTCTCTTTTTTCCTCTTACCTCTGTCCTGGTTGAATATGATCATTTGATGGCATACAATTGGAGCCTGTGGGTTCACAAACCATTTTAAACACTAATTAAGCCTTCAGCAACCTAATTCACGGGAGTTCATTTCACATCCCTCACAGCATCAGAAGACCCAGAATTCTATTTGTATCTGTTGAGCTGTTTTGGGAAAGAATTTCATTACCTCTAGTTCAGGAACTCAAATACTCTTAGTTTCTTTGTTATGCACACAACTTTTTTTAAGCTTTCTATCTCTTAACAACAACTAGATCACTTAAATTTGTATTGGAACTTGGGAGAAGATTCACTGTTTAGGTAATAAAGCTGAAACTTTAAGTCCCCTCACAAGGGCCCCTGAGAAAGAAGAGAGTGATGGTATTTCATATTCATAATTTTGTGTGCATTTTCCTAACAGAGCAAACAGCAAAATTACATGAGCTTCAGTCTCCACAAAGTCTGTAACTACCCCTGGTGGGAATATTTTGAAATACAAATTTTATTTAAAAACTTTTTATTGAAGAATCTGTGTTTTAGCTGGTCATGGTGGAGTATGCCTGTAATCTGGGTATTTAGGAGGTGGAGGCAGGAAGACCAGGAGTTCAAAACTATTCTTGGCTACATGGTAAGTTTGAGGCTAGCCTGTGCTACATGACCAAGGGTTCAGGAGAGACATAGGAGAGAGAAGAAAAGAAGGGAGATTTTTCATAGTTGAAAGAAATTCTTGAAATGAGGCTCTAGATAGTCAATGGAGACACACTGTGAGGCCAGTACTCCTTTACAGTGAAAAAGAGACAGGATATAGCAGACTTCTGTAGCCTGCCATCAATGCTGACACATTTATCAATGTCCTCACCAAGAATCCAGGAAGTGTACTACTTGGCTCCCCTAAATCTCAATGGTTTCCCACACTCAGGTTTGTTGATTTGCCAGGATCAAGGGAAGGGAACCACCGTCTTAACACTGCTTCCTGATAAAGTCAACTCAGAGAATTTTTTCCATTCAGTCTTGAATGCTACTGATAGCCTGTGAAGACTGATTTAACTAGGCTTGGCCAGTGGTCCAGAGCAGCAGGGCCTTTGTCATAGCCACCGTGAACTGCTGGCTGTAAGCTGGCCCACTCATTTGTTTAGTGTTCCAAAGTGTTTTATCCAGTTGGTCCTGAGTGACCACTCCTAGCTGGGATGAGCTGAGCTTGTACTTATGCTCACAACAGGAACATAAGCAGTTTGAAACTGCAGACTGGCCAAAGAGCCAGGAGCAACATGATAATGGCAGGGATGTGAGAACAGGTAATGCTTGCTTCCAGGAGTTTAAACTCAAACACCAACAGAAGGAAGAATGGACATGATCGGTGTACATTATATGCATGCACGGAAATAGTACAAGGTTAGTCTGTGCAATTCATATGTGTTTCTAATTATAATTTTTAAAATAAGAATTAAAGGAATTTGGGAAGGGTCATGAGCTTTGAATTCTCTTGCGACACCTTTCCTGGTTCAGTCATCAGAAGGAAGAGCCAGATCAGCACTGAGTTAGAGCTGGCAGTGTACAAAGATGAAAATGACCAGGTGGTTAACGACTTCAAGAGGACCCATGGTCCTGTTGGTTGAAGGGATTTAAAGGGATGGTGAGAGTCTTTGGGTTTTGTTTAGTTTTAAGTATTCTTTCTGTAATTATATACACAAATGTAATGTATTTAGATCATATTGATGCTCTGAGTCCCTCCAACTCCTCACAGACCCCTCTACATCCCCCTCCCAACCTCATGTCTCTTCTCATCATCCTCCTCCTTTATATTCCGTGGAATTCAATTAGTGCTGCCCATGTGCACATGGGTACAGGGCGCCATCCACTGGAGCATGGGCAATCTACTATGGGCCATAAGACTGAATGATTCCCTCCCCAGCTGCCATGAGCTGCCCACAGGGATGGAGAGAGATTTGGGGTGGGAGTCTCAGCTATGGATGGGCCTCCTTAGCACATTCACAGAGAGGAGTTTTAGTGAAGTTTCAGAATCTAATACTCAGTCCAACCACTGCTTCTTAAGCAGCCGAAGGTGTCTTAGGCAAGCTGCTTCTTAGCCCCTCAGAGGGGCTTTGTTTCCTCATACATAAACTGCTGCATTCCAGAGATATAAGGCTTTAGTCTGAAGAATTTAGGTGACATATACTGAGTGGCATATGGAAACATTTATTATATGGTAGGCAATATCGATTATTATAGCTGGGTGATATTATACAACCAGAGGTTGTATACAAGGCAATAAATAGCATGGCACATGATAGTGCAATCTCAAATGCAATATAACACATTGAATCTAACATCAAAGGACTTTAACATTGTTTTTTATTTTTTTTGGTTTTTCAACACAGGATTTCTCTGCATGTAGCCTTGGCTGTCCTGGAACTCTCTCTGTAGACCAGGCTGGCCTTGAACTCACAAATCCGACTGCTCTGCCTCCCAAATGCTGGGATTAAAGGTGTGTACCACCACTGCCTGGCTTTAAAATCATTTTAATCTACAAGTTACCAATTGCAAAAAAAAAAAATTCAATTCCTTCATAGAAGATTGGCCACTCTGCTGCAGTATGTTAACTGTATGCAATATCTGATGAATGCCATCCTCATCAAGACATAGTCAATAGGGGTTGGAAAGATGCATCAGTGGCTAAGAGCATTTGCTGCACAAGCATGAGGACCTGAGTTCAGATCCCCAGCTCTCATGTAAAAGCCAAGCATGGCTGGACACTCCTGTAACCCTAAAACTGTCCTGTGGCTGGAAGGAGACTGGAGGATCACTGGAGGTTACTGGTCAGGCAGTCTGGCTGAAATAGCAAGCTATTTCCGTGAAAAACACTGTCTTTAAAAAAAGTAGGGACTGATGGAAGAAAGCACCTGACATCCTAGCCTCCACGTGCACCTACATGGGCAAGCACACCTGTGAGTGAGCACACACAAACACACATATGTGCACACACAAAACATAAAAAATAAAACAAATAAGATGTAACTTAATAATAATAGCAATGAAGATATAGTCTATAACAATATTTGACAGAGTTTTCATCACACCTAAGCCATTGAATTCTCTACCTTACATGTACAGTCCCAGGAGAGAGAGAAGTGGAGCCTCAGAAGGTGAAGTTACCTGAGCAAGGAGCAGGTGCACACTGTCAGCTTTCAGACTGCTGTGTCTAGGTCTGAAGCATATACATCCCTTGTTACATGTAGATCCACACGATGTATGCCTGGCCCTGATGGAACTCAGAGGGGAAAGGAATATATTATACAAACACATTTATCGTGGCAGAATGCTCATGCACAGCCCAGGGGGTGAGTCATGTGTCAGTCAGAACATGTACAATCTGATGGAGACTTCTGAGGATAATTCTAGGCACCAAACCTCGGCATTCAATGGGCAGTTACCACTTTCTGTTTGCTTATGTTAGGCTTTCTTCTTTTTTAGCCTGGATGAATCTATTTGTATTGATTTCACACTCTTGGTATTTAATTTTTTTCAGTCTTGTGTTTTGGTTTTTTTGTTTGTTTGTTTGACTGGCTCAACACTTTTCCTTGCCTCTTTGTTCTGAGTCCCAGAGGGCCAGAATTCATACCAGCATGAGCTCTGGTTTCCAGTTGATACAGGAAATTCAAAACAAGAGGTCATTGTTTTCTAATATTTAATGGCACAGGCACTGCCAAAATATACATTTTATTATTATTTTATTTTGGTTCTCACAAATTTCTCTATCCTCATTTCCACAGATAGTATTTTTAGTGGTAAAACTCCCATCTTTAATGCTTACATATCAACTTTAAGGAATTTAATTTATGCTTTACATTTTAATCACAGTCTGCCCATGCCCTTGGTGTTTAATGAATGCAGCTGTAAGTTCCTGGTCCATCATCTGCTTCATCTAAATCCTTTCATATCTAGTCATCTCTTGGATCTGCTGCTCAGTAGTGGAATGTGGAGCCGACGATTGGTGTCTGGTTCGTTTAAACATGAGAAGCTGATACATTAGGCTTCTATTCCCTACTAACACGGTAAGGAGCTAGTGAGGAGCAAGTCTTCTGGAAAGCAGCTATTTTATTTTTGGAAGGATTTTTGAGATTTGTGTTGGCCTCACTGATGCTGAGCTCTGCAACATTTCACTTAGAGGAGTTTTCAGCAAACACAGTCTCTCATGCACTCTGCTGCCCTGGAAATTCCACTTGAGCCAAGGACATGGTGTGCCAACTACTGAATCCTGGACAGTCCCTTGTTCCTTTCCAAACATGTGTGGCACTAAGGTTTATTTGCACTGAATAAGAACAATGTCTGTAACATACTGTTAAGTGACAGAAAGAGAAAGTCAGGGAGCGAAACACTGTTGAGTGGTTAGGAGCAAAATCTTTGGTGAGTTTGCCTTGAATCTGTGTGTGTGTGTGTGTGTGTGTATGTGTGTGTGTGTGTGTGTGTGTGTGTACACATGCTCACGTGAGCTTGCGCACGTGTACCTCAAATCTTGTTTCCCAGGAGGTCTCTACCTTGTTTTTTGAGACAGGGTCTCTCTCACCAACAAGGAATATAACAGACATAGTCTAGATTGGCTGGCCAGAGAGGCCCTGGAAGCCACCTGTCTCTACCTCCCCAGGATTGGGATTACAAACACACACCACCAAACCCAGATGTTTTACATAGATTCTGAGCATAGAACTCAGATCTTCATACTTTCATGGGAAACCTATGACCAACTGAGCTATCTCTCCAATCCTTGAATCAACTCTTAATTCTCTTTCTTAGGAACTGTGTGACCCTGGCCACCACTAGACTTCTCAATACCTCCATCTTCTCAATTCACAGTGTGAAGGCAAGGACTGAATGACTTAATACATATGGGTACAACAGTGCCTGACATGAAATAAGTGCTTAAAATACACATGTATAATTCTGCAGAAGACCACATTTTGGAAGAACACTCCATTCCCCTAACAAATATTTACTTATTAAGTAAACTGTTGCCAGTGGTTACCTCAGGGGCCTGNGAATGAGGGCAAGAGCAAGAGGACTGGGCTCCTACTTTCTGCTTTATAAACACATATTTTTTGAAATTTAGGTTTGTTCATGACTGAAGTGCTTGCTAGGGCAGAGGTCAGGCCTAGACTGAGGAGCCAGCCTGCCTGTGTGGTGTCCTGGGTTCTGCATGTGTGTGTACACAGCTTCAGCTACGGTCCTTCAGGTGCTATCCACCGTGGGTTTTGTTACATTTGACTATGTGTGCATGTGTGGGGGTGCAAAAGTGCTGCAATGTACAGGTGGAGACCAGAGAAGAACTTCTCAAGAGTTCTTTACTTCTACCTTGCTTTTTTTTTTTT
>LZPO01087919.1:0-31925 GCA_001675575.1 Neotoma lepida | reverse complement strand
ACATGGAAGTAGCATTAGAGGCTGGAGAGATGGCTTGGTGGTTAAGAGCACTTGTTGCTCTTGCACAGGATCTGGGTATGATTCCCAGCATCTATGTGTTGACTCACAACCATCTGTAACTCCAACTCTAGGGGATCTAATACCCTCGTCTGACCTCCATGGATGCCAAGCACACAGGTCGTGCACATATGCACAGGCAAAACACACAAATGTAAACAAGTCTAATAAAAAAATTCTAAAGAAATAGAATTAATTTAGACTTCTGGGGAGCAGGAAGTAACTTGGACTTTCTAATTAGTTTAAAATTTTAAAAATTGAGAATTTTATCTCGCTTTTCCAGAATAGATCATAGGACTGTGGTATTTTGCGGACAAGTAGAATAAAAGAAACTAACAGAAAATAACTGACACGAGCCTTATTTCTAAATTTCTTACATTCTTTAATATCTAATTGGTCAACTGAACAAATCCAGTTGTTTTTTAACTTACATAATAAGATATGACTGTCTACGGGGAAGGGTTTCTTATTGCCTGCATGAGTTTCTGATTTTTAAAAAGATTGTATTCATTTCTTCACTCTCAGTTATGGAATGGATCACAAGCGCAGAGGCTGTGACTTCCTGGATTCCATAGACCAATCACAGTGGCTACAGCCCGAAGTGGTTTTAATGAGATGTGCTGATGCTGACTATGACCAAATTCATTT
This sequence comes from Neotoma lepida, assembly GCA_001675575.1. Lineage (NCBI taxonomy): Eukaryota > Metazoa > Chordata > Mammalia > Rodentia > Cricetidae > Neotoma > Neotoma lepida. The sequence goes on along the minus strand of LZPO01087919.1, from coordinate 31,220 downwards.
TTCTTTACTTCCCATTGCTTTTTACTTTTTAAAAACAAATTTCAAGAGCCACTGAGATGGAGGTAAAGGCACTTGCTGCCAAGCTTTATGACTTGAGTTAGATTCCCAGGACCCTCATGGTAGAAAGAGAGAACCAACTCCCCCAAGTTGTCCTCTGACCTCCACACATGCACCATGACGTATGTACCCACAACACATATATCACACATACAAGAAGCTAAGTAAATAAATAAATGTAATAAAATTTTAAGCAAATTTCTTTCTGTATAGTTGACATTCACAACATATTAAGAGAGTGAATGGTTTCTGTGGTGACACGGATTTATATACATTTCTGCAGATTATTACATGTGCAGTAAGAGCCACTGAAATCCACTTGTTTTAACAAAAATTTCTAATATAATTTTTAACTATAATCCTCAAGTTTAATATCAGATATCAAAACCAGTCTAGAATACCCATTTGCTACTTCAACCAAACAGATTAATCAAGAACCATTAGTTGTGGGTAATCAAAGCCTTCCTTCAATCGCCCAAGAAACAAAAGGAACTTTTGGTTATATAACCAAGGTCAAGGCAGTTCTGTTGATTTAGGAATAGCTATGTCTAGTTTTGAACGATGCCTCAGACTGTATCTGTCTCTTAGGATCCCACCCCATCTTGCTCCTGCCCCTCATCTCTCCTTTGCCTTTATTTATATCTCAGATTTTGCACACAGATACAAAGGTGGTGAACAGACCCAGCACCCCCAAAGATGATAGACTTTCTCTTTTTCCAGCATCCATATGAACTCACCAAACTGATCATCTTTGCTTGTATATGTGTCAAGTCCATTACTGTAGTCAAGGGCTCAGGGTCAGGTGGCAAATGCCTATCTCAAAACATGCTGGAAGAGCATCAGGCTGGACACAAAAATAGCTGAAAGAATGACAAATCACAGACATCCACTCTGTCACCCCTTAGCAAGAAAGATAAAAGATGACAGATAGGAAGCCTTGGGATTTCTGGATATTGTGTTTATTTGTAATGAAATCAGCATGGCTGCCATAAGAAAACAAGACACCACAACATGATCAGTCCCCATGAGAGCAGAGCCCTGGACCATGCCACAGTGGCAAGGGGCCCTACAAGTTGCTATGGATCTCAATGTATGATACAGAGTGGGGCTGGGGTTGGTGAAAGATGGGCTATGAACAGGGCTGCCATGCAAACCTGGCAGAAAAGAAGGAAAACTTAGCTACTATGTCCAAGAACCTTTGCAGAGGATGAGAACCTGGGAAGATTAAGGCTCTTCAGAAAGTATTTAAGAAATGAGCATGCTTTCAAATGTTATTTTTAAAAACCAGTATATTACATATTTCAATAATGTTCAAAGACTCAGTGTTAAAAGCTAAAGATGTAGCTCGGTTAGTAGAGTGCCTTCTTACCATGCAAAAAGTCCTGGTAGGCTCCCCAGGCCCAATTATACTAGGTGTGGTGACTCATACCTTTAATTCTTACACTCCAGAGTTAGAGACAGAAGGATAAGAATTCAAAGACATCCTTGGCTACATAGTTTGTTTCAGACCAGTTTGAGCTACATAAGACCCTGTTTCTAAATAAATAAGAATGAAAATAAAGAGATGATATTATGTAAAATGATGGACACTATTTTCTCTCTTGCTTTGGGTTGGCTTGGATCATTCCAGTAAGGCTTAAATAGCTGGTATCACCTTCAAGTTGTTTATGTCTGGTCTCAGATGTCTAAATGTTCATCATTTTATCAGGTAGATAAAATGCAAATAACTCACACCCATTTATCAAGCAGGATGAAGGTAACTTTGTGGTTGAATAATTGCCAAATAAGCATTTGATCTTTCTCCCCTGTAAAAATGAGAGAAGTAGGTAAATCGGAGGAGTCAGGGCTCTGTTTTGTTTGATGTCAGTGTTCCATGAAAAGTATGTACACATGTGAGGGAAAGCACAAAGGTCAATTCCTCCACTAATTATTCTGCCTTGAACAAATCAGTCCTGGAATGCCTTTGACTGCTGCCCTTCACATTAGACAGTTAACTTTGTCATATGTAGCTGCTTTGAAGTTTGTGTCTTGTAACACATATCCTAAATGTAAGCCATACAAAACCAAATGTGGTACATGCCTCATTCCAGCCCTGGAGGCTGAGGCAGAGAGGACACAAGGTTGAGGGCTAAGGAGTGAGTTCCAGACCTGCTTGGGTTACAGACTGAAACCTTCCCACAAAACAGAAATGTGGACAGGAGTGTAAGAAAGATTTGTGGAGATGAAGGGGCAGGTAGACAGGAGTGGGAGGGAATTAAGGGAAACTGGGGTTGATAGTATTTAGTATGAATTATATGTAATGATCAAAGATCAAATTTAATCTTTAAAAGAATGTATATATATGAAAATATATATGTAAGCTGCCCAAAGAAAATACCAAACAGGACAAAGATCTTTCCTAACTTCATCTTTTCTCTTTTCTCCCCAGACTATGTCAGAGAGTCACAATGACCTTGCACAGTAACAGTACAACCTCACCTCTGTTTCCTAACATCAGCTCTTCCTGGGTGCACAGTTCCTCAGAGGCAGGGCTGCCCTTGGGGACAGTCACTCACTTGGGCAGCTACAACATTTCACAAGCAGCTGGGAATTTCTCCTCAAACGACACCTCCAGTGACCCTCTGGGGGGTCACACCGTCTGGCAGGTGGTCTTCATTGCATTCTTGACAGGCTTCCTGGCCTTGGTGACCATCATCGGCAACATCCTCGTCATCGTGGCATTTAAGGTCAACAAACAGCTGAAGACAGTCAACAACTACTTCCTCTTAAGCCTGGCCTGTGCAGATCTGATCATTGGGGTCATTTCCATGAACCTGTTCACTACCTACATCATTATGAACCGCTGGGCACTGGGGAACTTAGCCTGTGACCTCTGGCTTTCCATTGACTATGTGGCCAGCAATGCTTCTGTCATGAATCTGCTGGTCATCAGCTTTGACAGGTACTTTTCCATCACAAGGCCACTCACCTACCGAGCCAAACGAACAACAAAACGAGCTGGTGTGATGATTGGTCTGGCTTGGGTCATCTCCTTTGTCCTGTGGGCTCCTGCCATCTTGTTCTGGCAATACTTTGTAGGGAAGAGAACTGTGCCCCCAGGAGAATGTTTCATTCAGTTCCTGAGTGAGCCCACCATCACCTTCGGCACGGCGATTGCTGCCTTTTATATGCCTGTCACCATCATGACTATTTTATATTGGAGGATCTATAAGGAAACTGAAAAACGTACCAAAGAGCTGGCTGGGCTTCAGGCCTCTGGGACAGAAGCTGAGGCAGAAAACTTCGTCCACCCCACAGGCAGTTCGCGAAGCTGCAGCAGCTATGAACTACAACAGCAGAGCATGAAATGCTCATCCAGGAGGAAGTATGGTCGCTGTCACTTCTGGTTCACAACCAAGAGCTGGAAGCCCAGTGTTGAGCAGATGGACCAAGACCACAGTAGTAGCGACAGTTGGAATAACAATGATGCTGCTGCCTCCCTGGAAAACTCTGCCTCCTCTGATGAAGAGGACATTGGCTCAGAGACCAGAGCCATCTACTCCATTGTGCTCAAGCTTCCAGGCCATAGCACTATCCTCAACGCCACCAAGCTACCCTCCTCAGACAACCTGCAGGTGCCAGATGAGGACCTTGAGACTGTCGATGTGGAGAGAAATGCCAATAAGCTTCAGACCCAGAAGAGTATAGATGATGGTGACAGTTGTCAGAAGGACTTCTCCAAGCTTCCCATCCAGTTAGAGTCTGCCGTGGACATGCCCAAGACCTCTGACACCAACTCCTCAGCAGACAAGACCACGGCCACTCTACCTCTGTCCTTCAAGGAAGCCACACTGGCTAAGAGGTTTGCCCTGAAGACCAGAAGTCAGATCACCAAGCGGAAAAGGATGTCACTCATCAAGGAGAAGAAGGCAGCCCAGACCCTCAGTGCCATCTTGCTGGCCTTCATTATCACATGGACCCCCTACAACATCATGGTCCTGGTGAATACCTTCTGTGACAGCTGCATACCCAAAACCTATTGGAATCTGGGCTACTGGCTGTGCTATATCAACAGCACCGTGAATCCCGTGTGCTATGCCCTGTGCAACAAAACATTCAGAACCACCTTCAAGATGCTTCTCTTATGCCAGTGTGACAAAAGAAAGAGACGCAAGCAGCAGTACCAGCAAAGACAGTCAGTCATTTTTCACAAGCGAGTGCCCGAGCAGGCCTTGTAGAAAAAGGGTTTGTCAGTAGCAGTGACCACACACGCACATCAGCCCACACAGCCTAGCAGGAGTCTGGCGCAGGTGGGAGGCCATTCCTGATGGTGATAAAAGGGGTTTTTATCAACCACACAGGAAAGAAGCTGCCTGTTTACTGATCCATTGAATAAACTGATTTTGTTCAAATGCCAATTCAGCAGGAAAGAAAGAAAAACATACTGCTGAATATAAAGAAATATACTCTGAAGTAGACTTTTAAGTGTTTTTTTTTTCTTAAAGAGAAAAAAATATATTGTCTTGAAGCAAGTATCCTCTGAAATTGGTTTGCCTAGGTCTTTTAATTCCTATTAGCTCTGAAATCACAGGTGAGCCCCGCTGCACTAGTTGTCATGTGCTCTTCCCAAGGGTCCCAAAGTGTCTATCCAGACCCCATGTGAAGCACGGCAGGCTTGGAAATCTGTGGTTCTGAGTTATTTTGTACATTGCAAAGCTGACATTTCTTGTCCCAATCAGCTTGCGTCCCCTTTTGGTGTGTTGTTAAACTCTATTTGTGGATTTGATTCTTGGTTCTTGCAAAGTACTGTTTTGTGCAGTTCAAGTTTCATACAAATAAAATCGCATATGAATACATGCATATCTATATATGTGTGAGTTCAGCACGCACACACATAGTGTATATAACATGATGGGGAACACTGAACTGGCGAAATGTTCGTACTATACATGCTTTCAGTACTTGGTAACTGAAATTCTCTAGGATCCTAATATGATATGAAAGTGAATTTAATGTTGGGTTTGGGTTTGGGTTTTTTGACACTGGAGCTGTTTTCCACAAAGAATAATATCCAGCACAGAGAAGCCAGGCCTTCTCAGCAAACCTGTGCTAGATGGGACAGTCTTGAGGGTCAGTCGGCACCACGTCTTGACTGGACTCTGAGTGCATACTGTCTCCTTGGCTGTTAGCTCTGTCAACAGAGCTAAAATAGGGCCCCTCTGAGCTCAAAAGAATGAACTTATTATGTACATGTTTGAATTTAGTCGTCCAAATCTGAATGTTTCAAAACAAAATTTCTGGGATCTAAACTGCTTGAAACTCAATCCTAGAGTTACCTTTGAATGTCACATACAGCAATATATCTACATTTACATGGAAAAGCGAAGGAAATACTGTGCCAGGGCCTGACAGAAAGTATTGTATTTCACTTCCTGCTCCTTGGCACCTTCTGAAGGAAAGCAGGGCTTACCTCCTGTTGTGTAGCAGGAGCCAGGACCTTCTGGTCATCACTGTATAACTTCACCCAGGAATGGTTGGTGTCTAGGAAGCCACACGTCCTCTGAAGAAAGAATTGCACTTGAACAAGTATTGCTTCAAAATTTCTTTCTTTCCATTGTGACAACCGAATTTTGCATTATCCTTTGAATTGCCCCAAGTGCACCGTGTTTTCTCTGGGGGAGGGGTCTGCTGCTCTTGTTCTTGTGGCTGCTGTATTGTTGGGTTCCTTCCTTCTTTTCCTTCTGCTGGGACTGTGTGGGAAGTGGGGGGGGTGGGAGGGTTGTGGGGAACTCTTCCCTTGTGCAGGGCATCCATCCATGTTGTGAACCCAGAGCTGGGGCCAAAGCTGCTTCTGTATTCAGTGTGAGGTGGTGTTTACAGCTGACTTTGACATCAGTGGATGTGTTCTCAGTGGTGTGTCTGTACCTGAACTATTTAATGTTGTGTCATGTTTATATAAAGAATATTTATGCATACTTCACCATGTGTTTATTTAGTGTTGATAAATATGACTCCCTCCACTGTGCCCTTTGATGTTGAGTCTTTAAGGCCCACGTAAATCATGAGTAAATGTCCACTAAGCTTTTTCATGTGGCAAAGAAGAAGAAAACCATCACCTGGTTGACATGCAAGAGCATTTCACTCCTTCCAGGTAATAAGCCTTGTCACTGAAAGTCACTCTTTAATTAATCTGATGTGACCCAAGAATATAACGGAGGGCCAGAAATCCTCCTCCACATTGCAAGGGGAAAAAAAAGAAAATTCACATCATCATGAGGATTTTCTTTTCCTTTTTGGCCCTCACTCAAGCAAAGAACAAGAAAAACCAGAGACTATTTTCTCACATGTATAGTGATGTGCAGAAGGCATGTTCTCCACCTGGGAAGCATCTGGTAAGCTATTGCAACTATATTTATTTACTCAAATTNGCCTGGCACTAATAAATATGTGAGTTCTCACTCAAGTCTCCTGTACATCAGTAATTCCCATCTTTCTGGAAACTCCCATTCTGCCACCTTCCCCCAAAGGGCTCTTCCTTGTAGTAAAATAACAATAATATAAGAGTAGAGAAGCCCTTAGCCTGAACAGAATTTCAAGTGTAAATTAGGATTCTACTTAAACATCATTATCTCCAGAGTCTTGTCCAAGATCCCAATAAGTACAAAAAAATAAGACTCAACTCTCCTTTTAGGTACTGGGTTCATTATGGTGGATAAGCCTCTTATGGGCAAAAGCTGCTTCTAATCTCTCTTAGCTGTTTATGGAAAGGTATGTCCAAGTCTTGGGTGATTTTCAGAGAAGAAAAATAAACAAAATGGATTCTTTTGAAATGAAGATCTGAGAAACTTAACTGAAGGTGCAATTGGGTACTTGTGACTGCATGTGTTACATGGGCATTTCTCTAGGACTCCTCCTAGAGCAGGCATCCAGCAGGCACTGAAGATCAAACTCCTTATCCCTGGCCTGGGAATAGAACTACTCCATCCCTTAAGACTGAGGCTTGCAGAGCTTTCAGGGTTATCCACTTTAATTGAAAGAGGAAAATAATTGAACCTAAAATAAGCCACATATAGAGACATTGAGAGAGCCTAGCCTCTCCCTCCTCCTCTCTCCCTCTCCCCATCACCCCCTCTCTGTATCTGTGCCTTTCTCTGTGTGCATATGTCTCTCTCCTCTTTATCTGATCTCAATGTCTCTCTTTATCTCCCTCTTTTTCTGTCTCTTTATGTCTCTGTCTCTCTAGTTTTCTGTGTCTCTGTCTTACTTTTTTCTCTGTCTTTCTCTGTGTCTCTGTATTTTTCTATCTTTGTCTCATGCTCACTTATTCACACACCCCATGCCTGTACAGGCATGTGTGCATGTACACACACACACACACACACACACACACACACACACACACACACACACACTGTTCTCCAGGCCCTGCCTATTTCCCATGGCTTCAGTCTTTCTATCTTTTGCCCCATGGTCTTACTGTTCTTACTATTATTCTGAATCCCTTTTAGCCCCAAACCCAGCCCAGATTCTCTGTACAAGTCTCATTTTTAGTCACCTTTTAATATAGATTACATCTAGACTCTAAGAGAAAGAAAGAACTCATAAGCATTGGACAAGGGAGTGACTAAAGATCTAGAAGGCACATCAGCTTCCTTTGCCAAAATTCCCATATTGGAGTGGATGGACCTTGCTGCTCTACAAAGGATAGCCATGCTTTGTGCAGCAGGTTAGGGGGGAACTTGAGACCAGCTGAAAAGGTGACTTCCCTGGGGGGCAAATAGGATTTCCAAACCAGTAGCAAAGACCAGCACACCCTGGAGTGACAGGGAAGAGGGACCTAGGGTGAGACAAGGATTCCAGACTTCCCTGAAGGCAAATGATTCAAGATGAGGATGCTGGACTCAGTTGGTAGGCGATTCTTAAGCATAAACAAAGCCCTGGGTTCAATATCCAGCATTGCATAAATCAGGTATGTTAATACATGCCTGCAATCCCAGCACTCAGGAGATTGAACCAGGGGGATCAGAGGGTCAAGGTCATCTTCTGCTATATTCTGCTACTGGCAGAATTCAAGGCCAGTCTAAGATATATCAGACTCTGTCTCAAGATGAACAAAATAGAGAAGATGGGGGCATATAATCAGGAAGTTCAACAATTTACCCTTGACCAATCATGAGGACAAATAAAAGCAGGACAATTTAGTCAATGAGAAACCCTGAGTCCTGCATCTGGTGCTATCATGTCTGGTCTCATGTCTTCAGACACACCTGTCAGTTAATGCAAACTCTCTGGATTCACCCACAATGCTTAAACTAATACTTCTAGCTCACCTTCTGGTATCAGTCAAATTGAGGAGCGGTGTGAACAGCTATTGTGATCAACATACCCAGTAAACCACTGAACAGTACTGGCTTTCAATACCCATAAAGTTCTTTGCTCTGATACTTCAGTACAACCGAATCTGAAGAACTCCTGTTGTTTTGTATTTATTTGTGTGTGTGTGTGTGTGTGTGTGTGTGTGTATGTGTGTGTGCGCGCGCGCGCGCACGCATGTGTGCATGCTACAGCATGCGTATGGAGGTCAGAAGACAACTTAGAGGAGCCCATTCTCTCCTTCCATCAGGTCAGTTCCAGGGATCACTCAGGTCATTAGGCTTGGTGGCAAGTGTTTTTACCCACTGAGCCAGCTTGCTGACCAGGATCAAAAGGACTACTGAGGTTTGTTGAAAGACCAGCAACCCCGTTATTTCAAACACCACTCTCATCGTGAACACACTCACCTTAGCTCAGCCAGCCTCACAGCGTCCCCAGGTAGCAGGATTTGGTTTGGATTTTGTGGTGGTATTTCTCATTCCAGGACTAAAACTGTACAGAGAATAACCATCAAAAGTTGAGATTACCCTTTCCTCAACCTAAATTGGGCTTTGTCTGCCACTTGCCCTGAAAGAATATTTTTATACAATGCAGGGTGAAGCAAGCCTGTCTAAATAGTATCAGTTCCAGCTCATCCAAGGTTCAATGGCAACTTTACTGCTTCTCTAGGGAATTAAGTCACACCTCTTATTATTTTCCAGCCTCTAAATAGTCAGCCTCTAAGGACTGAGGGGATGGCTCAGTGAGTAGTGCTTGCCTTGAAAGCACCACAACCTGATTTCGAGCCCCAGTCCAAGGCAGGCATGGGGTAGTCGAGGTGGGAAGATTCCCTGGGGCTTGCTAGCCTCAGTCATGCCCAACTGGTGAACTCTAGGCCAATGAGAGATGCTGTCTCAAACAATGTGAACAGAATTCCTGAGCATGATATCTGAGGTTGTCCTCTAGCCTTATATACAGACACACACATTTGTACATGCCCCTACACATACGTGCATGAAAAATAAATGGGGCTGGGGAGATTGCTCAGTGGGTAGAGACATTTGCCACCAAGCCTGGTAACCCAAGTTTGATCCCCAGAACCTGTATGGTGGAAGGGGAGAACCAGTTCCCATCAGCTGTCTTCTCATTTCCACACACATGCTGTGGCAAGTGCACACATGCACACACAAAAATAAGATAGAAATATGTAAATATTTAACCTCAAGAAGAATGAATGTTTCCTGAGTAAATAGTCCAGAGTTAAGAGGATAGATCCTGAGGATGGTAACCCAGCACTCCTTAATACTGGAGAATTCCATTTTCTTTTTCTGGCTTTATTGATAGTGGCTGAAACATGAGCTGTATGTTAACATTATGAAATGCATAAAGACGGCCAAGTTCACAAAATGACAGCACTCGACATAAGTTAGTAGAAGCTCGAGTTTAGGTTGATGGTGAACAATGTGAGCCCTGCTCCTTAGGTGAGAATCACCATTCACAGCTCTGCACACAGCAGTAGACAGTAGCTTTGGGTGTGAGGAAGTAGCTGTCGGTATGCTTTAGTGTGTTCTAATAGAACTCTGAGTCAGCATAGAGTTCTGATGCTACTGATGTGGGTAGGCCTGGGACCACCCAAGCCTGTAATCATCCAGGAATCCAAAAAGGCTCATCCTTCCCAGTACATAGAATGACTAAGGCCAAAAGCCACCATTTGGTCAGTCTGGGGACTTTCAAAGATGGATCAGTAAAACTTTCCTCGCAGTCTTAATTAGGGTTACTCTTGCTGTGATGAAACACCATGACTAAAAGAATGCTGGGAAGAAAGATTTTTATTTGACTTACACTTCCACATTCATAGTCCATCAAGGAAGGAAGTCAGGACAGGAACTCAAACAGGGCAGGAACCTGGAGACAGGAGCTGATGCAGAGGCTGTGGAGGGGCACTGTTTACTGACTTGCTCTTTATGGCTTGCTCAGCCTGCTTTCTTATAGAACCCAGGACCACCAGCCCAGGGATAGCCCCACCCACCACGGGCTGGGCCCTCCTCCATCAGTCACTAATTAAGAACTGCCCCACAGGCCTAACTACAACCCAATCTTATGGAGGCATTTTCTCAATTGGGGTCCCCTCCTCTCAGATGACTCTGGCCTGTGTTAAGCTGACATAAAATTAGTCAGCACAACTGACCCCCTTTTTAACTTGACACACAACACTTTTTAAGACATAACCTTTTCTTTTCTTTGGTTCATTTCCCCTATCTCAGATTAATAAATATCATAAATATAACACATATTACAAACTTAAAAGTCCCATAGTCTTTATGAATCCAAACACTAAAAGTTCAGTCTCTGTAAAAATCCAGAATCTCTTTTAAAATCCAAAATCTCTTAAAAATTCAAAGACTTTCAACTGTGGGTTCCTATAAAATGAAAAATAAGTTTAATACTTCCTTACAGCAAGAGAAAAGAATCAGGGCACAGTCACAATCTGAACAAAGGAAAAACCACACTCCAACAGTGTAAATAGTTCAATGTCAATATCTTAGATTTACTCACTATCCTCTGGGCTCCTCCATGGGACTTGGGTCACTTCTCCAGGCCTCACCCTCTGCAGCACACACAGCTTGTCTTCTAGGCTCAGGCCAGCTCCACTCCACCCCTGCTCCTGTTCTTTGTCCTGGCATCTCAAAATGCTGGAGTCTTCCTACGGCAACTGGGCTACACTTTCACCAATATCTTCTCCTGGGCTCTTTCACGGTTTAAAGCCTCAAATTTTCTCCATGATACCTTCAATCATGGGGCTTCCACTGCTATCCTGGCTGGACCTTCACCAATGGCCTTTTCTGGCCACTCACGATTATAATTGTACCACCAAGACTCAGCTGCTCTCCATGACACCTTCATGCCTTCAAAACCAATACTACCTGAGTGTGGGGAAGGCCTGGGGACCATATAAACATGAGCTTTCTCTTTGTACCAATGGAAGATCATTGAGTTCACTTAAGACATCCTTGCCTGTCGTTTTTCTTAGCTGGGAAGTTACTGACTGAGAATCTTTTATCCTTTTCTGCAAACGGTTACATCCGTTCATCCTCCAGTCCAGAAGCATCTTTAGCCTCTCTGCACACATTTGGAGGGTTTCTGGTTAGAATTCAGTGGAGACACAGTTTGTGCAAGGTCCTAATTTCTTTTTTCTCTTTCCTTCTTTGTGTATGTGTGTGTTCACGCATGTGTGGGTGCACACGTGAAGGGGGGCATTTGGAGGCTGAAAGTTGATGCCAGGTATTTCATTCTCTCTCCACCTTAATTACTGAGACAGGGTCTCTCACATAGACCTGGAGCTCACTGATTCAGTTAATTGCCTGGCCAACCAGCCCAAGGGATCTTTTTATCTCCACTACCTGTTACTTTGATCACATCTGGATTTTTATATGGGTATCTGAGATCTAAACTCAGGTCCTCATGCTTGCATGGCATCTCCCGAGTCACCTTGTTTTTTTTCCCATGTGGGAGACCCACCACGTTTGGTGCAGACAGAAAAGAGAATGGCATGGAAAAGGGCATGTCTCACACTGGTTTCTGCTGACAGAACTGGGGGGCGGCATGTATCTGAATCAGACACCCTCATACTTCTAATGCATGTGGATGGATAGAGAAGCCACCATACAAAAAAGAAAGTGGCTTTGTGAGCAAAACGCATGTGTTAGGTTTACATCCCCATCTATGTCAAAGATGCAGAATTTTACCTGTAGCACTTTATTTGTTTTGAGACAGAGTCTCTTGTAGCCCAGGTTAGCCGCAAACTTACTGTATTGCTAAAGATACCTGTTACTCCTGATCCTCCTTCCTCTACTTCCCAAGTGCTGAGATTGCTGGCATGTATCATCTTGGCCAGGTGAATCTTACCTTTCTTATTCCCTCATTGCTACCATTTCAAGTCAGTGTCAAAACCAGTTTCATCCTTTATCCTGAAGGTAAGTCACCTGTGCTAGAAGACAATGCCTGCAATGTGTGGTACATATGATCCCCAAGTGTCACAGTGAAATAAGTAAATGATTACTGAACTAAGTATGGTTCACTGTCATTTAAAGATTTTATATTTTCAATTACATATATATGTGTGTTTCTGTATGTGATGTTTCCCCCTTTAAATTTTTTGTTGGTTTTTTGAGACAGGATTTCTCTGTGTGTAGCCCTGGCTGTCCTGAAACTTGCTCTGTAGACCAGGCTGGTCTTGAACTCACAGAGATCCACCTGCCTTTGCCTCCCAAGTGCTGGGATCAAAGGTGTGTGCCACCACCACCCATTTGGTTTTTGTTTGTTTTTTATGCCTTTTGCTTTTGGTGGGAGGGGATTGGTTTTTCTCTGTGTAGCCCTGGCTATCCCGGCATGATATTTTAATGAATACATCAGAAAGTTGACATTTGCTTTTTCTCACTCCCAAGTGATGGGATTATAAGTTTGTACCACCATGCCTACTTGGCTAGACCAATGCAATCTGGATTCTGTTGTGGTACATTAAGTCTTAGATGTGCAGATCCAAACAGGTCTCTAAGGAGGACGAGTCCCCTCCTCCAGCTTGCAGAACTTGAAGCACCTGTGGAAGTATGGGTGCTGTGGCTGGGTCTAGCTATAGGACAGAGTCCCTCAGAACTTGCTGCCTGGAAGAGGAAAGATTGGGAGAGGTGTAGGAGACAGCCAGAGACTAAGGAAAGTTAAGACCACTCACCAGTGGGGACTTCCATCATCTGTGACTTCTCAGGTGAGGATTCTTTCTGCATACAGCTTTAGAATACTATCAAGAAACCAGATGGCAAGTCACTATTTTCCTAGGCAGCACTGTTTGTAGTCATTCTAGCCCTGGGGTTAGAATCAATGCCATTAGCTTGAGTGGCTAGAAGAAGAACAGAAGAGGCAGCGACCATGTGATGATGGACTACAGGGAGTGCCCTTCTTTACCTCAAGCTTCACCCCTACCAGCTTCACAGTCAGCCTTACTTAGGAATTCACAGAGGCCAAAGGACTTCTCTTTTCTTGTTGTATTAGAAATGGGGCGTAATTCCATCATTCTTTGTCACAGTGAAAACTCTGGATTAGCCATCAACATTCCCTCTGCCATCCTTACCCACTCAACCCAAGCTTCTTTGTGGACTCTATATGTCCTGTAACCCAGAAACAAATGTACTTCAGTTGAGACCAGTTAAATAAACCTAAGTGTACTGATTTAAAACTTTCCTGTTCCTGAACTTTTGAAAGAAATTAATCTGTGTATTATTAAGTGAATGACTGACATGTCCCAGTAGCTAATTGTTGGCCACCAGTGGGTGAGTTGTAAAAATAAAACCAAGTGCAAAAACAGAAAAATCAATAATACTATTACAAAGACAATAAACACTACTGAGGAGATAATAGACTGGGGTGGAAGTACATTCTCATAATCCCTACACCCAAGAGGTTGAGACAAGGTCTGCCAGGGATTTACTGCCAAGCCTTACAACTTAACAAGTGATGGAAGGAGATAACCAACTCCCACAAGTTGTCCTCTGACCGCCACACATGTGCCAAGGCATGTGGGTACACACACACACACACACACCAAATGAATATGTACTCCTATTTTTTGTTTTTTGTTTTTCAAGACAGGGTTTCTCTGTGTAGCCCTGGCTCTCCTAGAACTAGCTCTGTAGACCAGGCTGGCCTCAGACTCACAGAGCTCCATCTGCCTCTGCCTCCTGAGTGCTGGGATAACAGATGTGCACCACCACTGCCTGGCTTGTACTTTTAAATTTTTTAAAACAAAAACAAGTTCAAGATCATCCTCAGCCACATAGGCAGTTCAAAACCAACCTAGAATACATGAGATCCTTTCTCAAGAAAGAAAACAATGAAGTGGCAAGAGTCGGGGAGAAAGATTGGGCTCTTCCTCCTTTAACCTTTCAGAATCCTAAGCTGAGGTTAGAACTTTAACATACTTCAGAGCTGGAGTAACCCGGAAGAGAATACCGGAGAGTTTTGAGCTAGAAGAGTGTCCTTTATTCTCCAGCCAAATGTATACTCAAATCTTCTATGGCAGCTGTTCTCAACCTGTGGGTCACATATCAGATATCCTGCAGATCAACCTGTAGGTCACATATCAGATATCCTGCAGATCAACCTGTAGGTCACATATCAGATATCCTGCAGATCAACCTGTGGGTCACATATTGGATATCCTGCAGATCAACCTGTGGGTCACATATCGGATATCCTGCAGATCAGATATTTGCACTACAATTCATAACAGTAGCAAAATTACAGTTATCAAGTAGCAACAAAAATAACTTTATGGCTGGGGGGCCACCACAACATGAGGGACTGTATGAAAAGTCCACAGCATTAGAAAGGTTGAGAACCACTACTCTAGGGCTTCTGTGACAACTGACCACCCAAAAATCTGCATACATATTTCCAGAGGCAAGAAATTTGTTAAATAAGGCAGACTGCCTTGTACTTAGGCAATTTTGTTGTTTTGTCCACAAGTTCTAGCCTTCCAGAGCATGAGTCTTTACTTCACACTAGCATGTGAATATCCCCAAGGAATGAACCAGGCCTTTAGAGAGAGTATTAGAAGATGACTCATCAGTTTAAGAAATTCCTTTTCCAGACCCTCGGTGGCCTAAGGTCCTCTGTCCCAAGTTAGCCTGCTTGAAAAAATCATCCCTTCTGCATTTGCATTTCTATTTTTATGACCTGTCTTTTACTTGGGTCTGAATATTACACCTATGTGCAAAATTTTCTGGACAAGAAATAAATTGTTCCAAAGTGCCTGTTTGCTGAGATAATAACCAATGGCCAAAAATCAAAAGACCTTCTATAGGAAATTGGGCAATGGGGATGATTGAATGGGTAAAGCACTTACTATGCAAGCATGAGGACCTGAGTTCGGATCCCCAGAATCTGCATCAAGCTGCACACCATAGTGTGTATCTGTTATCACTCCCATGGACAAATGGGTGGGTATGACAGGACACTCTCCAGAAGCTGCCTGGTGGACACAGCAGCAAACAAGACCTGCTCGAGTCAGGTAGAAGGTGATGATGGGGCCTTTTTCTTTGGTCTCCACTCACATGCTGTGGTCCATGGGCATGTACAGTCATACACATACACGCAAACACATGCATTGTTCTCTCTCTCTCTCTCTCTCTCTCTCTGTCACACACACACACACACATACACACGCGCGCACAAGATAGAAGGAAAAGGAAGAGAAGAAGAAATAATAATAATAGACTAGTGAGTTATTTGATCTAGAGAACAAATGTGAGCTAAGATTCTGCTTCTCCTCTATCGAACCATCTATCCATTCATCTGTCCATTCAATCATCCATCCATTTATCTATTAATCCATCCATTGAACCATCTACTTACCATTCATCAATCTATTCATTCATTTCTCCATATCTATTATATATGAATTAGAATTAAGAGGCAACATATCTGTCATAAAAACACATTTGTCAGCTGATGGTGGTACACACCTTTGACCCCAGCACAGGTGGATCTCTGTGAGTTCAAGCCCAGCCTGGTCTACAGAGCTAGTTCCAGGATAGCTAGGGCTACAAAAACTAAAAAACTAAAAAAAACTAAAAAAAAAAAAATTGAATACATTTCTTTAAGTTGAAAATTAGGCCAGATTTCTTTCCATTATAAAATAAATGTAATTTAGCTGATTAGCCTGACAATGAGGACTGGTATTTCCTATTATGATACATGGTGGACCTTTTTCATAAGGTTCACAATAAAATCTGCACTACAAGATTTTAATTTTATGCATATATATATATAAAAAACTGTACATAACTGTACATAAATATATGGAGAGAGAGAGAGAGCAGNGATATCATGACACACTCAGGAAATTGAACCCTTACAAGATAGTAAATTTATGACTTAAAAACTGAAGGCAAAGAAAAATTATGCAAGAGGTATTTTACTTTGAAAAATTCAATTTGTATCCATGAGCAAAAAAACGCAAGAGAGAAGTTTTATAGAAAACAATTTTAATATCCTTCTTCCCCATGACAGAACTCTGGACTCATGAAAACAGCACTTATTTCTCATTCTACAATCCTTCACTTTTTCCTCCAAAGCAGTCTTAGCCACTCTCATAATGCATGATCCAGTGTACCCCAGAGGTGAGAAGAAATTAGCCATCCCAGAGATTCGCACCTGGACTTCCTAAGTCCAGCTCAGGAAAAGACGGTAGGCACTCCCACTCCATCTTCTCAGAAGCAAACCAGCAGATGGGACATCATTTCCTATCCATAGCCAAAGCTGCTTCTCTCCTGGACTATGTGATACTCATCTCAGATACATCTACCTACACTCCAAATGTAGAAAGCCTGGGCCAATGGGACAGCCCAATGGATAAAGGAGCAAAAGTCTGATGACCCAAGTTCAATACCCAAACCCGTGTAAAAAGGTGAAATGACATGTATTAGTAATCCCAACATTCCTGTGGCAAAATAGAAGGCTGAGACAGAAGAATTACCCAGTGTGGGATACACACACACACGAGAGAGAGAGAGAGAGAGAGAGAGAGAGAGAGAGAGAGAGAGAGAGAGAGAGAGAGAGAGAGAGAGAGAGATTTTTAAAACAGAACCCAAAGCTGAGGATGTAGGTTAGTGGTAGCGCATATGCCTGTCATGGACAAGGCCCCTGGGCACCATGCATAGCACTGTTAGGGAACTAGTGAGCCATCATCAGGATTAGAAGACAGTAGGACTGGACTCCTCCCTCGTAATCAACAGTTTATAAGGCCAAGAACTAGAACTAAAGACTCATTTGCTGCTCAGAGGAAGGGGGCCTGGTCCTATCTTTTGGGTCCTACATGGTTCTAGGAGGCCTAAATTTTACAAGATAACTGTCTCATAGAAAGCTTTCTGCTAAAGAACAATTGCTCCTCCTATAAGACCCAATCAAAAGGGTTGCCAATCACCTGGACAGCGACTGGAGCGATGGCCCAGCAGTTAAGAGTTCTTATTGCTTTTGTAGAGGACTGAATTGGGTTTTCAGCACCCACACCAGAAGGTTCACAACCCTCTGTAACTCCAGTTCGAGGGATCTGACACCCTCTTATGGCCTCCATGGGCACTTTCATGCATGTGATACACAAACTCACACAGGTATACATACATATGCATATATAAAAGTAAGTAAATTTTTTAAGAAACCCACCTCTCAGCTGGGTGTGGTGGTGCAAGCCTTTAATCCCAGTGCTCAGGAGGCAGAGGAAGGCAGATCTGTGTGAGTTCAAGGCCAGCCTGGTCTATAAATCGAGCTCCGTGTCAGCTAGGGCTATTTACACAGAGAAACCCTGTCTCAGAAGAAAAGGAAGGAAAGGAGGGAGGAAGGGAGGGACGGAGGGAGGGAGGGAGGGAAGGAAAGAAGGAAGGAATTACCCCTTAGGAATGCTATCTAGTATGGAGACTTTAGAAATCATATAGGGCCTGCCTACAGTGTAGGTCAGCACAATGGCCTCTTGGCCACTGTCCACTCTCACTGCTTGAGGGTGTTATCCTCTACCACACAGTGTACTCTGTCTTCTACACTACACTCTATGTCTCATCTGAATTTTTTTAATGGTGATCACAAGGATCAGGAGGTTGAGAGAAAGCCAGAGAACGATCCTAGTAACAGTATGAGCCAAAATAAATAAATAATAAGGGAAAAAATATTTTCTTCTAGTACAGCCATGCCTGTAATGTCAGCACCATAAGGCTGAACTTTGTAGGAGTAATCAGTAAATCAGTAACTTCTATCTTTAAAATGTAGTTTATAATTTTAGTAGCAAAGCTTAAACACTATGTAATTTGTCCTCCTTACTATGTCAAAGTTTTTGAGCCTGGTAAACATATGTGATCCTTCAAGACCAAGTATTTGCATTAAAATACACTGTGGTTGCACGTAATGCAGACCCCAGATCCACCAAAAAAAATTATCTTTTATATCCTTTTATAGTCTGAGGATAGATAACTGTTGGGGAATATTATTTTAAGGTGTGTTACTTTTGTTTATGTTGCATTTGTTTAACTCTGTGAAGCTGTGATACTTTGCCTGTATAAAACACCTGATGGTCTAATAAAGAGCTGAACAGCCAATAGCAAGGCAGGGTTGAGAAATGGGAGGGGCTGGCAGGTAGAGAGAAAAAATAGAAGGAGAAATCTGGGAGGAAAAAAAAAAGAGGAGAGAAGGAAGAAGACATAAGGGGCCAGCCACCCAACTCCACAGCAAGCCACAGAGTAAGAAATAATGAAAGCTATACAGAAATAGAGAAAGGTAAAAGCCCAAATGCAAAAGATAGATGGGACAATATATGTTAAGAAAAGCTGGCAAGAAATAAGCCAAACTAAGGCTGGCCATTTATAATTAAGAATAAGCCTCTGTGTGTGATTTGGAAGCTGGGTGGTGGACCCCAAAAGAGCAAAAAACTAACAACAACAACAAATAACTCTTGAAAAATCAGACTGTGTGAATTACTTAAGTTCTCTGGGTTTTATCATCTTGTTCAGGGTGGAAGCCAGCACTGTTAGTCAGATTTCCATCACTGAGAAAAACAGTGTAGTGGGAGAAGGATTTGTTTTGGCTCATGGCTTTCAGGTGTTTCTTCCCATGGTCAATAGCTCCATTGCTTCTGGGTCTATGTGTGATAGTGCAGAATATCATGGTAGATCCATAAAATGGAGCAGAGTGACTCATTAGACAGGAGGCAATGAGGGGCAGAGAAAGCGTCCTGTCCCCAGGGGCATACCACTGTCTTAGTTACTTTTCTATTGCTGTGACAAACACCACAATTAAGGCAACTTATAATAGGAAGGATTTAATTTGGGGCTTACCTAGGTAAAGAGGAGGACCCTAAGAGGAATATTCATGGATTGTCCCAGGAAGGGGAAAGGATTAAGATCTTCTGAGTAAGCTGGGAGGGGGGAGCAGAAGGGAGGGGATGGGGTCTGGAACATGAGGGTTTGAGATGGCCAAATTGGGGGAGGGACAGAGAGGGAGAGCAATGAAAGAGATCTCTTGACAGTGAGCCATTATGGAGTTAAGGAGAAATCTAGTGCTAGGAAAATCCCCAGGAACCCACAAGGATGTCCGCAGCTAAGACTTATAGCAATGGTGCTTGAACTAGCCTTCCCCTGTACTCAGACTGGTGACTACCCTAATTGTCATCATAGAACCTACATCCAGTGACTGATGGAAGCAGATGCAGAGACCCACAGCTAGGCACTTGACCAAGCTCCTGGAGTTCAGTTGAAGAGAGGGAAGAGGGATTATAGGAGCAAGAGGGGTCAAGATTATGATGGGAAAATACAGAGACAGCTGACTAAAGCTAGTGGGAGCTCACAGACTCTGGACTGACTGCTGGGGAGCCGGCATGGGACCGCACTAGGTCCTCTGAATGAGGGTGACAGTTGTGTGGCTTGATCTGTTTGTGAGTCCCCTGGCAATGGGATCAGGACTTATCCTGGGTATATGAACTGGCTTTTTAGAGCCCATTCCCTATGGTGTGATGCCTTACTCAGCCTTGATGCAGGAGAGAGGGGCTTGCTCCTGCCCCAACTTGGTATGCCAGCCTGTGTTGACTACCCAAGGGAGGCCTTACCCCCTATAAGGAGTGGATGAGGATGGGATGGGGGGGAAGTAGGGGGAGTGGAAGAAGGGGAGGGAGGGGGAACAGTGGTTGGTATGTAAAATGAAAAAAATAAATAATTTGGGGCTTTCGGTTTATAGGGAGAGTCCATGGCCATCATGCAGGGATTGTGATGGCAGGCAGACAGGCATAGTGCTGGAGCAGTAGATGAGAGCTTACATTGTGGTCCACAAGCATGAGGCAGAGAGAGAGAGATAACTGGGAATTGTGTGGGCTTTTGAAACCCTGAAAGCCTGCCCCAGTGACATACCTCCTCCAACATGACTGTGCCTCCTAACCCGTCTACCAATTCTACCAAACAGTTCTACCAATTCAGAGCCAAGTATTCAAACATAGGAGCCTCTGGGAGCCATTCTCATTCAAACCAACGTACCACCCAATGACTCAGTTTCTCCAAATGGTCCGCCAAACTTTTCATCATCTTCTGTCTTGGCTTCTTTGCCTATTGGTGTGATAAATGCTCAGTTTAATTGAGAAATTGTTGATTCTGGCTCACAGTTCAAGGTACAGTCCTCCATGGCAGGGAAGTCAAGTTGGCTGGAGTTTGAAGCAGCTGGTCATGTTGCATCCTCAATAAGGAACAAAAAGCAATGAATGCATGCTCTTGCTCAGTTCACTTCTTCACTTACACAGAGGAGGACCCTAGATAAAGAATGTTGCCACCCATAGTGGGTGTGTCTTCCTGCCCTGTACTGCCTGGTTATGTGTCAACTTGACACAAGCTAGAGTCATCAGAGAGGAGGGAGCCTCAGTTTAGGAAATGCCTCCATGAGATCCAGATGTAAGGCATTTTCTCAATTAGTGGTCAATGCAGGAAGACCCAGTGCATGGTGGGTGGTGCCATCCCTGGGCTGGTGGTCCTAGGTTCTATAAGACAGCAGGCTAAGCAAGCCAAGTCAGTAAGCAGCACCCCTCCCTGGCCTCTGCATCAACTCTTGCATCCA
The DNA here is from genome assembly GCA_001675575.1 of Neotoma lepida. Taxonomy (NCBI): domain Eukaryota; kingdom Metazoa; phylum Chordata; class Mammalia; order Rodentia; family Cricetidae; genus Neotoma; species Neotoma lepida. The sequence continues at coordinate 10,199 of LZPO01087919.1, read as the reverse complement.
GGTTCCAGCCCTGCTTGAGTTCCTGTTCTGACTTCCTCCAATGATGGACTATGATCTGGAAGTGTAAGCCAAACTCTTTCCTCCCCGACTTGCCTTTTGGTCATGATGTTTCATCGAAGTAATAGAAACCCTAACTAAGACATGCCCCAATTAATACAATCAAGTTAATTCCCTGGACAGGTATACACACCCACCTCCTGGGTGATTCTAGATTCTGTCAGTTGACAAATAACACTAACCATCACACCTCCCCAAAAATGCCATCAAATGATGACTCCGTCGGTAGATTAACCCATTAGTTAGGTAAGAGCCCTCTTGGTCCAACTACCTCTCAGTAGTGAATCCACCTACTGGGGACCAAGCCTCTCAACACATGAGCCTTTAGGTGGTTGAGGGCATTTCATATCTAAACTATCACACACTCCAGTTGTCACATTTTTCCAGGAATAGAGAAACAATCCAAGAAGAAAATGGCACATCACATGAAGCATCACTCCTTTAAACAGAATCCTCTTAGCCGGCTGATGCATCTGCTAACATGCTATGGAGGAGCCTGGGTTGCCTAGCAGAATTTACAATTCCCCGTGAAAGCACGTGGTGGAGATTGGAGGAACACCCGTTTCATGGTTTAAATGTGAAATGTCTCCACCGGGCTCATGCGTTGAACATTTACTTGGTGGTGGCGCTGATTTGAGAAGTTTTGGAAATTTTAGGAGGTGGGGCCTAACTGCAGGAAGTAGGTCACTGGGTATGTGTTTTTGAAGTCTGATCCCTGCTCTTTCCTCCTTCCCTTCCCCTCCCTCCCTCTCCTTCTCTTCTCATCCTATTCCTTCTCCTCACCTTCCCTCTCTTCTTTCTACTCCTACTCTTCCTCCTCTTTCTACCCCCCACGAGATAAAGAACCTATGACCCCACATTCTGTAGCCACCATGATGTTCTGCTAAAGCAACCAGACTGAACCCTGTGAAATGGTGGGCCAAATTAAATCTTTTGTCATTTAGGTGGTTCCCTCAGGAATTTTGGACACAGCTACAGAAAGACACAGCTACAGCTAACACATACTACTCGTTATCTGAACCACATCTAGTTCAGAGAATAATGGAGAACCCGGCCTCCAGGGACAACATGGCCGCTGCCAGCTTAAACTCTCAGCAACTTGTATCTGTAAGTTGCTTATGAGCTATAGATAACACCAATTAAATTCATTGGTTCACCAAGCTAGACTTGAATGGTGCTGTTCCTTTCGTTCTTTGTTGGTTTCTTATGTGGGTGAGTAGACATTTATTCACCTCCCCAGGGAAAGTTAACAATGACTGATCCAGAAAAAAAACGTTTAAGTCACTGACATCAAGGATCTATGTCACAGCCACCCTAATGTCTGCACTAACTGCATTAACACTAGTTGCCAAAAAACAGGGCCCCAAGCATGTGTGAGTGGTGGGGTGGAGGGCTGGCATTCCAGGAGCTTATTGCCTGTTCACTGACAGTCCAAGCCAGTGTCCTTGATGGACAGGTAGGTTCCCTCCACAATATAATGTGGAGAGAAAAGTTGTTCCATTTGCTCCAGCTGCAGCCAGCAGAAGGAAATATAGCATGGGATGGCACAAACGCATCACGATGTTTTGGTCCAAAAGGACATGACACATCTACTCAACAGTTAGAATGCAGTCAGCTGGCCACATCGGGCACTGTGCCCAGAAAAGAGGGAAAGGTGTCCTGAGTGGCTTTGTCTGCCAAGGTATGTGTCTCTCTTAGAGGAAATGTTCATATAGATGACTCCCATGCCAATGCCACCTGATTCTTCTGTCTAGATTATTTTCATTGGTGGGTGTATGTGTGTGTGTGTGTGTGTGTGTGTGTGTGTGTGTGTGTTTTACTTAAGACCAAACCTAGGGCTTTGAACATATTAGGCAAGCATTCTACCACTGAGCTATATCCCAAACCCACTACCTGGTTTTCAAGGTGACATTTGCACTGTCACCTCTGTGTGACAATACAATTACACTGGAATTAGCCTAGGATAGCAGAGGAATACGGAATCTGGGAGGAGAATCTGAATATCACTCTAAAAAATGAGCCACTTTCAGTATGAAAAGAAGTCAGAAGTGGGTACAAGAGAAGGGGTTGACTTTCTTGGTCATTTGATTGAGTAGGAACAATTCACTAACCATTATGTGAGTCAGTACATTTGTTTTCCGTTCAAGACATTTGCCCACTTCATGTAATGAGAGCCTCAGACACTGCAAAGGATCGAGATTTACATTCATACTAGGGCCCTTCTGCAGCCAAGAGAGAACGGGGAGTGGGGAACAGTTGACTGGATTTAAGTTCCTGCGTGGTGAGCTGGTATCTGTGACCCCACCTCAGGATTCTGGGGAATAACAGCTTCCTAGGTCCTTTCTCCGCTCTCAGCAGCTGGCCAGGCCCTATAAATTACTCTCATATACATACAGAGTCGGAGCTCGGCCGTCTATCTTAATTTTAAATCCTTTACATTGACTTCATCAACACGGCACGCCAAAGACAATAAATCCAAGAATTGTAGTTTAATCTAACAGTACACTAATTTGAACCGCCGCGCTCCGAAGCGTACATGCATGCAGTTCTTCCTCATGAACACCAGAGGGCACTGTGTGACCACTTACTGCAATGGCGTGGCCTCGCTTCAACAGTTTGCAGAGCTATCCATCTTCAGAATGTGATTTCCAATCTTAGAGGATTCTTTAAAGCAAGATTGGCGGTCAATACAGAGACTGTAAACTGCGAAATAGCTTGACTTAGAGTCTCAAGAACTGCTATCTGGAAGGCTGATTTGAGTAAAGCCAAAAGTATATCCAGAAGAAAGAACAAAGGACTTGGTTAAAGAAATCAAAAGCTACAACAGTTGTTGGGGTGAGAGGCCCAAGTCAGAACTGATTGATCAGTTACAGTTACAGGCGAGGCTCTGGCTACCTCTGTGCATGGTGCTAGCTTAGGTCTAATAGTTTAGCTGGCACCTAGGCTCCGTTTTAGACGCCGTCTTAAACGGAATTTCTAAGGTTTCCAAAAAAGTATTTATTTGCTAATTGCTCTTCTATTTTATTAGAAATGTTTCAAAATTGCCCTGCAAGTAGCATTGTAAGGTCATTCACACACCAAAAGACTTACGCGGCTGTGTGTGCAGAGATGGAGGGAAAGGAGAGAGACCTTGGACTTGGTGGTGCTTAGTTTTTAATCAACTTAACACAAACTACAGTCCTTTGGGAAGACAGAATCTGAACTGAGAAAATGCCTTCATCAGATTGGCCTATAGGTCATGGTATTTTACCACAACAATAGGAAAGTAACTAATACAGCCTCATTCTTATCCATCGGGGAAAGAGAAGCATGCTTTAGGCAGAAGTGTAGGGATGTAGAGATCTTTGCTGAACCCAGGCTGTGCAGAGTAGGAGGCTATGGTGGGAAGGGGGAGGGAGGAGAGAGCGAGCATGCGCAAGCCCAGTAGAGGAGGGAAATGGGTGTTGGTAGCAGCTCAAAGTCTGGGGAAAGCTGGTTCTGTCTCCAGTGTTCGTTTCAACACAGCAGCGGCTGGGAGGCAGAGGGGAGTAGCTTTCCTGGAGGCCATAGCTCTCCATCCAGGAATTACTCCTTGGTCTGGGGGAGGTGGGGCTTGGTTGAAGAGCCTTCCATCCCTGGGAACTAGAAGCCTCCTCTTTTCCCCAAACTGTCTTGAGTGGCCTTCTCAGCATAAGGGTCCCTCTGCTCTAATGGAACGAGAATCCTAGAATCAAATACTAAAAGGGCTGTAGACCTCATCTGCCCTGATTGTACATATAGGGAAACGGAGGCCTAGGAAGGAAGTAGGCTTTCATACAAGGTCAAACAGGGCATTCGTGTTAGGCAGAGACAGGAGGACCTCTAGAGGGTCAGCTAGCCTGGCCTACCAGGCAGAGTTCCAGGCCAATGACATACTGTCTCAAACAAAAAGATAGACGGATCTGAACACTGAGAGCCGAGGCTGCCCTCTGACCTCCACGAATGCACCCATACACGTGTAAATGTACACAATTCACACACTCACACAAAAATAATTGAAGTGGATAAAAACTACATTTAAAGAGCAAAAATAAAGGGCTAGAGCTAAAACTTAGAAAAAAAATAAAAGGAAAATTTTCATGATCTTAGTTTGGTTGTTAATTTCTTAAATATGCCACCAAAAGTGCTAGCAAGAAAATGAGTGCAGAACATCAATTGGCCATCGTGTTAATTACATTTCTCACTGCTATGACCAAATACCCGACAAGAAGCAGTTTCAGAGAGGAGAGGGTTCATGTTGGCATTTAGCACCATGATATGGTCCATCTTGGAGGGGAAGGCACAGTGGGAGGAGTATTCGGTACTCTGTGTCCACCGTCAGGAAGCAGAGATACATGAAGGCTGATGCTCAGCTCACTCTCTTGCTTTCATTGAGTAAGTCAGGCTTAGGTAGAAGGAAACTATGAGAAACTATCACAAACTATGAGAGAGCCATACCCTATCCCAATAATGCCTGCCATATCCACAGTGAGTCTCCTTTCTTCCATTAAATACTTCAGGAAACTCCCGATAGACACACATAGAGTAGTACCCATAGTGTCACTGTACAGGACTGTACAGTAGTACCCATAGTGTCACTGTACAGGACTGTCTTCCAAGACAAACCACCACCATCTTCCTGAGTTCACCTGTGCCAGCTTACATCACCACAGCTGGGCTTGCTGGCTGTTGACCTTCCCTCATAGGAGAGGTGAGGAGGGTCCTGAGACCCTCATCTGAGTATCTAGTCATCCTCCCAACCAATGGCATGTAATGCTGCCCTAATTGCATGTAGCCTCAGGAAGGAGCTAGAAAAGTCTGGGAAGAACTAGGGAGGGGGGTCCATCTCTGGGGACCTAGGGGAGTTATCGTCCATGCTGCGTGTAGGTCTTCAGTGGAGCTGCTTTTTGGTTTGGTTTGGTTTTTGTTGTTGTTTTTCTCGAGACAGGGTTTCTTTGTGTAGCCTTGGCTGTCCTGCCTCTGCCTCCCGAGTGCTGGGATTTAAGGAAGGCATATTCCACCACCACCAGGCCAGTATGGTTGCTTTAAGACCACCCACACTCCTGCCTGTGACCCCTCACCAATTGCTCTGTAAGCCAATAAACTCAGAAGTTCCCCAGAATGGACTTTGGAGGAATTTGAAGCTCCATTTGTCACTGGAAGCTAGGAGGAGGGGAAGACGTTGTTGATCTTTTCCCTAGGAAAGGGAGTTTAGCAAAACATGGTCATTGTAAACCCAATCAAGTTTCAGTTGACCATGACACATGTCAACAGAATTTTCTCCAACAGGGGGAAAAAAAAGCTAAGAAGTATTTAAATATTGGATTTTAAGAAGCAGAAGTTCAAGGCCAGGCTGAACAACGTAGTGAATCCTAGGCCACCCGGACTCCACACGGAGACTTGGTTTCAAAACAAAACAAAGGGGCTGCTAGCGAGGCCAACCACCTGCGGAGAGTCCNGTGCCTGAAGTTCCAATGCCCTCTTCCCACCTCTGTGTGCACCGTTCACACTTANCATGCACTTACACACATGCAGGCAAACAGTCATATACATTCATACAGTAAAAATAAACCTCTTTTAAAGTTACATAGTTACATAGTAGGTAGATGTCAGAGCCATCAGAACCAGTACACAGATCATAGGCATCTGACACCAGCATGACTCCTGGATGATGCCGGGAGCATCTGGGATGACCTGGCCTGGTAGTGAAGTCACCTTTCTTTTTAAATAAGGTAGGTTCCCATGACTTCTTCCAGAAACTGGTGTCTGTTAAATAAAAGTTGTTTGTTGTTTGTGTTCTGATTTGTATGGAGTCAAAGTGCATGGGTCTATCCCTGGCTCTCTCATAGTTTGTGATAGTTTCTCATAGTTTCCTCCTACCTCAGCCTGCTGAGTGCTGGAGTTCAAGTATACACCATCAACTCCTGGCTGTGTACGATTTTGAACAAGCTCCTAAGTTTCAGGTTTCCTAGCAGAGACGGATGGACACCTTACTATGCTGTAGGAATTAAGTAACAACTGTAAAATAATTCATTAATTGGCTAATTAATTAAAGAAATTTAAAAAGCACAAGTGCCCAGGATTAAGAACTACTCAGGGGGTTGGGGAGTGGGCTCTTGCTGCACAAACATGAAGACACGAATTCAGTCTCTAATACAATGTAAAAAGCTGGGCACGGCCCCACACACTCCTGTTACACCAGTGCCTTACGGAGGAAACACCAAGAGACACAGATCACCGGGATGCTGGCTGCCAGTCTAGATGCAGGTTCAGTTAGAGACCCTGTCTCAAGGCAATCAGGCAGAGTGGAAAATTACCTTTAGCAAAAATCTAGTTTTGTTTAAAATGTGCAGATCCTAGAGAGAATGAAAGACATCAAGCCTGTCACTTTATGGCATAAGTCAAAGCTGNACGCAAAGTTCATAAGATGCAGTGTCACCTGGCACAACAGATTGTTTTATGCACCATTACAAAATATACCGCCCATTAAACCATGAATTTTCCAGTAGCAAAGATAAAAAGAAATGTACTTACTTCCATTAAAAACACAACATGCATTTTAATATGCTTGGCTTTTTTAATCTGTTCTACTTTTGATGTAATATATTTAAACATATATTTTGATGTGATATATTAANCCTAGATAGTGTTTCAAGTTTTACCATGTCATCTTTTCAATTTTTCCATATGATTTCACCTACTTCTACACTGTAAGAAAATGAACCACGATTATACATTCAAAAAGCATATATATGGGGTACACATTGACTCTTTCACTTGAGCTCCAATGGGACGCTGTAAGTAGTGCTTCCCAAACTTCAGGGACCATCCTGATGTCACAATTTAGAATTCCACCTTTCTCTGTATTGGGATTTCTCTCCAGAAAACCTGAATCNGAAAGTAAANAAATAAATACATAAATAAACTTTAACTTGCTANGATGGCTAACGTCCACAATCTCAATGAAATCAGACTTGCTAAAACATAACAGAAGGAAACGTGTGTGGNTTTCCATCCCAANCCTCGGACTAGGAGCTGAAAGGCTTTTCCTCCCTCACTCGTATCTCATCNTTCCTCTCAAAGCCTCCGGGTGNCCNGAAGCATCGGTGGCATCTCCCCAAGTCGTTCCTTGGGAGAACAAAGTTTGATCCTTCTGTGGATACGGCCCCCAAATCTGCAAGNAGTAAGCTGGGCTCTGGAAGGCGGGGCCGGGGCGGGGATAGGCTTGCACCTGCGTTGCCAGGCAACCATTGCTGCGCCTCAGTTTATGGTCACTCTGCTCCCCCTCCTGGCAGTGCTGGGCAATCTCTGAAATTCAACAATGGGATTGTACCATTTTGAAAGAGAAATGACCAGAATAGAACCTTGTATCCCTGTGTCTAGGGAGGTAATTTTAAAAGCTAAGAAGTTGAACAATAGGGAAAAAAAAACTATTGATTTCCTACAAACCAGCATTAAAGGAATAATTAGAATTCAAAAATAAAGTACTATCTCGAATAGCATGCCCTCAAATTGAAGTTCTTAAATAAAATTCCAGCAAAATCTATATAGATAGATGTTCATAAAGCCTTGAAATGAAGTGCCAAGAAGTCAAGAGTTGATAAATTATGCAGAGCAATTCTTTGGCCAGCTGCAGTGAGGTCGGCTCACNGTAACCATTCTTTCTAACNTGATGTATACATGCAGCAGACTAAATCCTCAGCAAAAATAGCAACAGTTTCCAACACTACAGCAGATATGTAAAACTGGAGACAGACATCAGGCAGGCACATAGACCCAGATCCACCATCTAAGGCTTCAGTAGTGAAGTGTGCTCTCTATTGATAAGGGAATGGATGAGTAGATAGATAGAACAGAACAGAGCCCAAATTAGAGCAGAGTAACTACAGACAACTGGTTTTGCCAAAGGGACAAGGGTAAGCCAAAAGGGACAGAAATGTCTAGCCCACAAATGGAACTAATGAAATTGGAAACTATAAGAAAATAAAACACAGGCAGGAGCTTCATAGCTTTCCTAAAATTTTACTTAAAATAATCCATAGACTTGAAAATGTCATAGAAATAAAACACAAAAGAAAATATACATGGCTTTGGGTTGGCAGTATTTTTAATGTGATACTGAAAGTTGATCTATGAATACAAATTAATGTAGACTTTATCAAAGTGTAAAATGCTGGCCCAAGGACTATATATCCTTATATCAGCTTTATTCACAATCACCCCAAACCAGAAATATCCAAATGCCATCCCTGGAAGAATGGTCTCTCTACACCATGCAATGCAAGTCAGCAAAAAAGACAGATCTACTGATACACCCAACAGCAGGATAGACACAGCATTTATGCTGAGTGAGAGAAGCCAGACCAAGACAAAAAGAATAACAATAGCATCAATACCCGTAGCATGGACTATGATCATGTTTACATGAGATTCTAGAGAACACAGCTGATCTTTAGTGACAGATCTGTGGTTATGGGAGTGGTGGGGAAGAGACAGGTGTCCTAGTTACCTTCAGCTGTCAATTTGACACAAACCTAGAGTCACCTGGGAAGAGTGAGCCTCACATGAAGTTTCCAAAATAAGAGTGGCCTGTGAGCATGCCTGTAGGACATTTTCTTAATAGCGAATTGATGTAGTAGAGCTCAGCCCACTGTGGGTGGTGCCATCCCTAGNCAGCTGTGCCTGGGCTGTGTAAGAAAGGTAGCTGAGCAAGCCGGAGGGAGCAAGCTATAAGAGTGTTCCTCCATCAGTTCCTGCTTTGAGCTCTGTCTTGACTTCCTGCCTAGGCATCCCTCGATGATGGACTGTGGCCTGTAAAGTAAAATAATCCCTTTCCTTCCCCAAGTTGCTTTTGGTCATTGTGTTTTATCACAGCAACAGAGAAGCAAAGTAAGACAACAGGTAAGGCATGAGGGAGCGTGCACATTTCCTTCATTGGAGTTGTGGCTTTGTCATGGGTGGCCATGCAAGTGACGTGTAGAACACCACCGATGGTTCTGACTACATCTTGCAGCCCATTGTGCAGATCAGACCTCAGTGAGATTGCTTTTAAAGAAAGATTCAAGGTCCTCAGATCACAGCAAAGATGCGCAGGAGATTTTGGGAACTGGAGGAATGAGAGAAAGGGCTGCGATGGCCATGTGGACAGGTCAAGTCATGAGGGAACAGGGTACAGTGGGCACATCTGAGCCACATCAGCTCCTAATGAACAGAGAAATGAGTGCATCCAGGGGACTAGAACACCTCCCAATCTAGCTACTTCTGCAAAAAGTATATAATTTAGGAAGGTGCCCTTCTTTCTCAGATACCACGCTTAATTCTACCTCAAGTTGACCTGCTGTCTGCTTCCAAATTAGGGGAACCCCTGTAGCCTAGTCCTGGTGACCCATAATGTAGACAGGACACAATGTTAGCTGATAGGCGAGATTCCCTCTGATGGGCTCAGCCTAGAGATACTTTCTAAAGACTATCACTAAAAATCCAAAACACATTAGCAGTTTGTTTGCAGGAACTACAGTATTGAACACAGCAAATGACTAGCAAAAGCCTGAGGATTGAGTGAATAACTGCTAGTTTCTCTTAAAGGAATACTAAGCAAATGATGAGAGTGTAAAGTGCTAATATTCCCAGTATGCTNGCTGTGTCTCAGAAGGTGTTTCTAGTCTTTTGTCATATGAGGTACCCTTTGCAACAAACCTTTGGCAGGTCCCATCATATCCTTACTTCACAGGTCAGAGGTTATGTGACCCTATCATNGTCACATACTTGGACAGTGCAGGGTCTCATTATGAGCCAAGTGCAGGTGGCTTCTTCCCATAACTCTGTACTCCACATCTCTACCTTGAATTTTGTCTTAAAAGCATTTAAAAGTGGCCTATTCCTACAATGTACTCACCTACTGACATGTTGAAATACTGCATTTAACAGATGTTGTGCCCTAGCCAGCGGGGTCCTCAACAGAGACCCTAGGAGGGGGAACGGCGAATGAAAGGGACAAGAGACACGAAGAATGACAGCAAGACAGGATTCTGATCAAGCTGCAAAGTTTATTTTTTTCACCAATTGATTATATATCAGGAGCTTGTACTTGGGGGCATGGGTCAGGGCAATTAGGTTGCTAGGTAACCTGACTGCAAGATGTTTCC
>LZPO01087917.1:34222-46417 GCA_001675575.1 Neotoma lepida | reverse complement strand
AGCTGCTTTGAGTTGAGTTTCTGATGAGTTTATTTACTATCAGTAGTTGTTTCATAGGGCTGAACTTTCACTCATTGTGGAACCTCTGTTCAGTTGTTACTTATTGTCAAGGACCACAGTAATCTCCACCCTGGCCTCTGACCTCCTGATGCTGTCTGACATGTTTAATCTTGACCTGAGGGACATCTAGGACCCTTAGTGTTCTGGTACAATCTGCTTCTGGCCTGGCAGATGCCCACTCTTAAGGTTATCCGAGTGTCCATACCTCTGAGCTTGCCCTATATTGGCTCTTGAATATTGCAAATCTAATAAGGTCCACTAAGTGATTTTGGATTTTTATTTTCAAAAGTCTCTGTGGTTTGGACAACAAACTATTGCTGGCCAAGGAGTCCTGTTAGCCATAGCCATAGCCTTCAGAAACCATTTTTGCTTCCTGAGAGGATTTTCTCCCAGCAACCTGAGTTCATCCCCTCAGAACCAGTTGCATGTCAGGTCCTGGCCTCAATCCCTACTTTCTAATTGAGCAACGAACTTCAACAATCCTCATACACAGGGAGCCTGAGTGAGGCTGTGTATTTGGCTATGCTGTACACAATGAAAAATGCTGGCCCCATAGCTCATCTGTTGAAGTATTATTATGGCCCACACATCCTGAGCTTGTGGTCTTAGTCAGAGGACCCTCATGATCTCTATCTGTATTTTGCACACAAAGGAAGCTAGATAACATCTGATGGTTTATTTCTATCCCATCAAGCAAAGGCAAAAAGCAACAGATTCTGATGTAGTTTTTCTTCTTTAATTTATTAAGGCCAAAGGCCTGAAATCAGGTCATGAATCACTTAAGATTCCGTTTCCCTATCTATAGAAGGTACCACTGTCCAATAATATTGAATTTCTTAGATGCAGCCAAGACTTCTGGTTATTGCACCCTCTAAGACTGGGGGCAGGGTTTTCTGTCAGGATGCTACTGGTAAGAGTCATGCTGAGTGATGTTTGGCCTCACAAGATGTTGGGGCTTGTTCATGGTCTCTTCCCTTATAAACCTGCAGCTATAGTACTTTCTGTATAACATCCCTCTATTCTTCTTCTTCAAGAAGACCAAAGTCTAACTTCTCCAGTAGAAGTGTTCTCTGTCACTTTCTCCTTCTCAGAGTATCATAACTCTGATTTTGAGCGGGTCACACAGCTTCCTAGAATAGAATTAATACTTCCCTACATTTCTTACACTTGTAAGAAATGTCAATGGGATTTGAATGAGAGCTATCCATGCAACTTCCAGGTGATACCTTTAGAGGGGAGGAACTTGTCCACATCATCTTTCCTACTTTTGGTGCAATGTGGATATGCTGAGACACCTTTGACAGTGTAGATGAGGACAGCACTATAATTGTCAGAGCAACAAGATGGAAAGAACCTGACATTCTGATACTTTTTCAGAATGGAGCTGTCATTCTAGCTTAGATTTTGCATGAGAAAAAAGTGAGCATGTCTGCTTTAGCCATGTTCTTAGGGGTTTTTGATCATGGTGGTTGAATCATTATGACATTCAGGAAACCATTAATCTCTTCAAGCCATTAGCCTCAATTGGAAATATTATGGCTGAGCTCTTTTGAGTTGATGCTCATATTGGCCTGATCAATATCACCTTTGTACAGAAAGCAGGATGACACTACTTTCCTATGTTAGGGCTACTGGAAGGATACTCTCAGTTAGGAATAGATAACTAGCACAGCAGGCACCAAAATAAGCATCTTGCATGGACCAATCACACACATTGTGGGATGCCACACATGATTTCAGGATATGAATAGAAAATAACAGCTATGATTTTTTTCTCATCATTTCAGGGAGCTAGGAAGCCACAGAAGGAGTTTGGGGGAACTGGGTATGGAGGCACATGCCTATATAGCATTCAAGGAGCTGAGACATGAGTTTGAGGCCACTCTGGGCTTATAACAAGATGCTATCTCAAGGGAAATAAAGAGTTTATAACACTATTAATCTAATTCATTGTGGCTTCACAATCTGCCTCTTTTTTATACTGTTACTGACAAATGTTTCCCTGTGACTTTTTGCCACATTCCTTGGTGAGGGACTCCAGTTATCTTAATGTGTTCATCTGCTTATATTGCTATAAAAATACCCAACACTTGATATTTCATAAAGAAAAGAGGTTTATTTATTTTGGTCATAGTTCTGGAGGCTGACATTGGCTTTGCTTTCTGGTGAGGCTCCTCTGGTGGCTAACATGAAAGGAGAGATCACAGGGAGAGATAGGAGATGAGGCTTGCTCTTTTCTAACAACCCTCTTTCAAGAATGAAGGAGGACCCAAAAGAATTGCATCAGTTCCTTCCAGGAAATGATGACCAGCACCCCTACTGACCTAATTACTTCCCATTAAAATCCACCTCTTAAAGGTCTTGTCCTCTTCCACATCACCACATAGAATACCAAGCCTCTAACACATGAATATCTGGGGCTCATACTTAAACTATATTTAAACCATAGCACTTAGTTGATGCTGCCATTTGGGTTGGGCAGCTCCCTTGTACTAGGGGCTTATGATAGATCATCCCTTGTCACATCAATGCTTTTTCCCCAAAGTTATCCCAGAACTTCCCTCCTTAGGTAGAAAGACAGACGGCTGTAATACATACAGTTGTAGCTAAAACAAACATTAAGCATAGGAAAAAAAATACCTAAAGCATCAAGGAGTGTACACCAGACTTTGCTAGTGGTTCAGCCTTAGGTNAAGTCTTAGCACCCAAGAGGTTCTATTGAAAGTATAGAGGAACCATGGATACATGAGGAAAAGTGGCTACAGACTTTAGCTAAAGTAAGTACAGGATTATCAAGTCTTTGAANGGGCAAGAGAAGTGGGTAGTCTAGCCAGAATATTGCAGAGGATGATTCTCTTCTGGGCACCAAAAGAAGCTCCCAGACACAGGAGAAAAGGCCTTTGGAGCATAAGATGGGCCTCAAATCTTAAAAGCAAGACCAAAGCCAGTTTTCAAAGCAGGGCCCAAGGTTTTCCAGTTTCTCTGTCTGGTTCTAACAGAAGAAGTTAAGCCTCTGCTTTGTCCATTGTCATGATGTAGGTGATGACAGTGGAGCCCAGCCTTTTCCTTCTCAAAATGACAGTTGGAGAGAAGTGCCAAAGCCACACTCCCTCTGGCAGGTAGCACAACCTGAAGCAGCAGGATAGGGAGATGGAGTTGACATTGTAACTTTACATTTTTAAAGCTGAGCACGTTGTTTCCAGAGAAAACTTAACCTTTCTTAGTCTTTCCAAGCTTTTTTGGTGGCCAAATGATGAAGTAGCAGGTATAATACCATTACAAAAATAACGTTTGAAGGAGCTGCTATGGTTTGTAAAAATATTACTTTCCCCTCTCTTGTTGCTTGCTTGGAGCATGGGTGGTCTGGTTTTCCAGAAGTCATCTTGGTTCACAATGTGATCTTAAGTATGGAAGTCACAGAATGAAGATGGGTAAGCAGAAGTCAGAGTTCCTATCTTTGATGTTACTATTGATCTCCATATTTCCAGGAGGGTCAGACTTTAGGTTTCTTGCACCTAAGTGAGAAATGAACATGTGCCTTGATTAAAAGCCAGCAACATGGGTGAGAGCTTGTTAGAGATTCCAAACCTTAGAGACAAGCCAAACTTTTGAGTACTAATTTTGACAAGATCTTCAGGTGTTTCATGCATATATGATGACTTGAGAAGCACAAGTTTATTATTACTTACAACTATTATCAGAATTTTCTGTTTCTAGCAGCTGATTTTTTTTGAGTCAGGATCCCATGTATCTAAGGATGGCCTCAAACTCATTATATAGTCAAAGAGGCAGTCCTCCTGCCTCTACCTCCTAGGTTCTGGGATTTTAGCTCTCACCACTATGCTCAGTTTTTTTGGTGCTGGGGATCAAATACAGGACTTTGCACCTGCGAGGCAAACACTCTGCCAACCAAGTGAGCTATACCATCAGCCCACTGAACCTAATTGTTGCAGGTAGAATATGTGATACCCATGTGGGGATCCCTGAGAGTATAGGGCTAGAGGAGGGATTGCTGAGTAGCTNACTACTGGGTCCTCCCACGCCTTCCCTCTGCACATATGTATGACTTTCTAGTAAGGTTTCTGGGTATCTGATAATGCCTAGCTTGGAGGAGGCAGATGAGGGGGCTTTCTAGTCATTCTGAAACTTGAGACAGTCTTCTCAGAAGCTAGGGCTTCTATTTTAAAACAAGCATTTCTAAGCTAGACTCTTGGGCTGACTGTCACATCTACCGCACCTGTGACTCATACTTGATTGCTTAAGTGGCTCAAATGGTCTGTTGCAAAACTCCAGGAAGTGACCCTTCCAGAACACCTATACCCACCCAGAGGAGTCATGCAAGGAGTGGGCAAAGAAGCATCTCCTAAAGATAACATTCTGAAAAATGTTGTTGACATGCTTCTAACTGCATTTGATTAATCAAATGAAATAACCCACCACTGAGAGGCAGCTGACCATAATAGACAATAGCATGAATAGAAATTTCAAAGTCTNGTTTCAAGCCCTTGATATTGAACTTAAAAAATTATTATCTCTCTCTCTTTCTGTCTCTCTCTTTCTGTCTCTCTCTGTCTCTCTGTCTCTCTGTGTCTCTCTGTCTCTGTCTCTGTCTCTGTGTGTGTGTGTGTGTGTGTGTGTGTACATGTATGTGCATATACCATTACACATGCATAGAGGTCCGAGGATAGCTTTTGGGAATCTCATTTCACTTTGTGATTCAGTAATGAAACTCAGGTCATCAGGTTTGTGGGGCAAGTGCTTTTACCCACTGAGTTATCTTGGTGACCTGACCTTGAACTTTCGATCTTGAATTTAAGTTGTCACTTTGTGCTCTTGACCTTTAAATAAACAGTCCTTCTGACATTAAACTAGGTTTTCTCAGATGAATGCCTGGATTCACATCTTCCTTAGGGTTTTATTCTGGGCTCAAGTATGAGGTCTGACAGTAGTTTGAGTTGTAGATAGATGTGCTGAGTCTCCAGGTCTTCCACATCACTGCCTCTGACACCTCAATTTCCAGATGTATCACTTGGAGGCTTTGAGAATAGGGTGCTGCTGAGTCTGTAGGCATAAAAGCTTCTTCATGATGTTTCTGATGTGGCTTGGAGGCTCCTTCCCCACATAATAAACCTGTGGACTCCAAGGTTTGACATGCTTCTAATTGCATTTGATTAATCAAATGAAATGTCCCACCCCTGAGAGACAGCTGACCATCATAGATAACAGCATGAATAGAAACTTATGGGTACTTCTTAGTTTTTACCCCTTATCTTCAAACTTTGATCCCACACTGTACAGCAAACTGACATTTATTATACCATCTCACCACTATGTATCTAATTTTGTAGAAGTGAGATTTGGGGTTTTTTGCCTTTATTCTGTTAATAACTTGCTATATATAGAACTACATTTTGTATTAACAGTGATTCTCAACCTTCCTAATGCTGCAACCCTTTAATACAGTTCCTCATGTTGTGCTGACCCTCAACTATAAAATTATTTTGTTGCTACTTCATAACTGTAATTTTGTTACTGTTGTGAATTGTAATGTAAATATCTGATAGGCAGGTTATCTAATATGCAATCCCTGTGGGATCATCAACCCACAGGTTGAGAACCATTGGATTAGATGATTACATTTTGGCCAAGGTGTATTTAGACATCTAACCCTACAGGCAGTGAGATTTGATCCTATCTGGGTCCTTGGTGTTAAGTACTATCTCCACATTTAGAGGACATCTCTTAGCCCACTGTGGCAGTTTTGCTGTGGTTATGACTTTCAACATATTTCCTGCTTTGCTTGCAAAACACAGATTGCTTGCCTCTTTGTGGGAGGCCATAACCCAAATGCTTGCAAGTTTCTAAAAGGTGCATTGTTGTCCTTCAGTGTATTGGGTCTATGTATGTCAAAGTTAATATGAGTAGATTTCAGAATAAATTATTGCAATGCTGTTAGAAACATGAGGCTTACAGAACTTCATAGCCTTGGATTTAAAGCAGGGATCTTGTTCACTCTCTCAACAACTGAAAGTAGGACACAGATATTCTTGTAGCCAGAATGGTCTGGGTAACATTATCTTAGTGCCTTTATTCACTGTCAGACATCTTGCTAGTCAATTATTTGTTTGGTAATTTCTTTCTCTCTGTCTTCACTGTTCTTTCTTCTAACTCCTCTGATATGAATGATAACCTAACTGAATCGAACCCTTATGTGTTTTTCTGTGACTAGTCATCTTTTTTTTCACATTTTCCTCTGTAGTTCCAAGATTAAGTGACTTTGTTGTTCACTTTTAAGATTAAAAAAAATTGAAATAGAATTGCACCACTTCCCCCTCCCTTTTCATCAATCCAGCCCCCTTCCTTTCCTTGAACCCCTCCCATGTACTCACCCACTCTCTGTTTTATTTTATATTTAGCCTTTTTATTTGATTATTACTGTTACATACATATACTTATGTATTTATGTGTATTCACAAATATATGCAAACACAGTCTTCTGAGTCTCTTTTTGTTGTTTGTGTGTAAATGGTTTCAAGACTGACCACTCTGCATTGGACAACCAATCAGGAGGCTAATCCATGGGAGAGGCTAATTCTCCTTCTCCCAACTGTCATTAATTGCCTATAGTTCTTTGTATAGGAGTGGGACCCCACAAAATTTACACCCTTCCTGTTAACATGTGTGTTAATACTGCCATTGTTCTGGTCTTGTTTATGCAACCATTTCTAGGAGAGACTGTTCTAAAGCATACTTCTTGGTATTCTGGCCCTTATTATCTTTTACCTCCTCTTCCTCAATGTTACCTGGGCCATAGATGCAGATGCTTTGACACAGATATATCCATTGGATCTGGGTTCCCCATAATCTGCTGATCTTTGCATTCAATTGGAATAGGCTCCAACTGGGAAGGAGGGAGGGAAGTCAATACAGAAGAAGAAGGAGGGACCAGGGAAAATAACACCAAGATTATTTGACAAATCCTCAAGGAATCATATTGTTTTATTATATACATATCTATTTACCCATCTTTATCATCTATGTATCTATTATCTATGTATCGGTCATCTATGCATCTATCATCTATGTATCTCTCTATAATCTATTTAACATTTTCTATTTATCATTTATCTATCATCTATCTTTTATTTATCATCTATCATCTATCTACCTATCATTTATCTATCTATCTCTATCTATCTTAAAGGAAGTTAAGCTACTTGGGCTGACAATGCTCTCCACAAGAACCATAGACTAACAAAAATCTCAGTACCAGCAATAAGAAACCTCCTTTCAAATAGTTGGTCATGGCAGATCAAGTGACTCCCTCCAAAATATAGATTATAGATGTAGCCTTTAGTTGCCTATCAGGGGTTGAAATGGGCCCCTATTGCTGAAGACACCACATACTTAGGACACAGGACTGTGATGATTTGATCTGTGCCTGACCTGAAAGCCTCTTTCCTGCAGCTTGGCTTCCATGGTTCCAGAAATACTATGCAAAATGCCAAGGGAGGGAAACAATTAAACAACTGCCACACCTATGAATCTCAGCAATTACCAGCATGACAAGCTATGCATAAAAGTGTAATAAGTGACACTCACATGGTGGCAACCAACAACTGTCTAATTGAACTTAAGGCTTACTCAACAGGGGGAAAATCATGACTGGTACCGGAAATTATTCTAAATCTTATTCTTATACTTACAGATAAAAGTACCTGCCACTCTTCATCAAAGAAGTCTGCCTCTCTTTCAACAACTGGAGACCATCATAGAAAATCATAGGATTATGACTTTTTTATTGATTCTTTGTGGATTTCACATCATGTATTTGGATCCCACTTATCTTCTTATATCCTTGAATCTGCCCTTTGCCCTTGAAACCTTCCTCCCAAATGAAAACCAAATTTAAAAGAATAACCAAAAGCCAAACAAAACAAATAAAACAAAAACAAAAAAGAATAATCATCATCATCATCATCATCATCATCATCATCATCATCATCATCATCTTCACCATCTTGTGGATGCTGTAGTGTGGCTCATTGAGACACACATTTTACCGCTTAGTCTGTTCATCTTTACTTGAAAGTGTTCATTGCCATGAGTAATTGGTCTGGCTCGAGGCCTCTGGCTTCTGCTGCATCACCAATAATGGGCTCTCATTGAGGCTCTTCTTGGATATCCTGTTGCTGTCCTGTGTCATAGAGATCCTGCTGTTTTAGATTTGTAGGTTTGTCCCCATTCACATGCTTAGATTTGGTAGATGTTGGAGTGGACCAAATCAGCCCTGGTTCTGGACCAGGGTGGTAGCTGAGTTGGTCAGCTCGTTGCATTCCCTCATTGTCACTACCCAGATGTGCTATCCAGCACTGCCCAAAGCAACCTACAGCAAGGAGCAGGGCCAGTTCTCCTGCCCTTGAGCCCTCAGATCCGAGTCCCCTCATTCATATTGCCAGGGTCAGCTTTACTGTTTTGCCAAGGCATGCTTGGTGCAGGGCCCTCTCTCCTAATTTCTGTATGGGGCATACGAGGGTGGGTGAGTGGGGTCAGCTTTNCTGCTCTCACGCCCTCAGGGCTGGCTCACCTGCATCCCCAACAACAGGATCAGCTCTAGCGTGCTGCCCAAAGGGGAAGCAGAGGTTGCTTTCTTGTGTGCTGCAGCTGGTGAGGGTCAGGGCTAGCTCTCCCACTCTTATGACCCCAGGGCCAGCTCTTTCACCAGACGCAGGTGGTAATGGGTGAGGAGGCGGGGAGGGCATATTTCCTTCACTCATGCCACCACATTGCAGATGAGGTGGGGGGTGGGGTCAGCTCTCCTGCTCTCCTGCTCTCAGGGTTGGCTCACCTGTGACCCGGACTACAGGGTCAGTTCTAATGTGCTTCTTAGGTGAGGTGCATGCATATGGTGAGGGATGGAACCCTCCTTCCTGAGTGTGGGGCGAGCTCTCCCCTGACGTGTAGATCCAGCTAACCAGCTGCAATAACGAGTGAGGGGCAGAACTAGCCTTTCCAGGGCCAGTGAAGGGTGGGGCCGGCTCAGCACATCATGGTTCCAATGACCCCTGTGCTATCACGGGCCATGGACATTACCACAGACCCTAATTGCAACAGGACCACAGAACCAGGTGGCTGGCCAGACTTGGAGCATCTGCAGAGCCATTAGAGGCAACTGGAGCCACGGACACCACCCCAGACCTCAGCCTCCTTAGGGGTCCTAGATGTGGCCCAGACATGGCCCTAGGCACCGACCCTGGCCTGGATGGCACATGGCCCCGGGTGACAACACAGGCCACTCAGATTAGGATGTCTGTGGTGGCAGCCTTACCATCAGACATCCTCATGGCCACAAGTTGCGGCCCAGACCTCAGGCATCCATGTGAGCCCTGGTGGCAACATGGGCCAGGGACATCAACACAGACCTTGGCTGCCTCAGGAACACAGACCCAGACTCAGATATGGTCCTCGGCAACAACCTGGACCAGGTTGTCACCATGGCTCCAGGTTGCTGTGCAGGCCACCCAGATTATTGGAATGGCCCACAGCAGCATGGCCCTCCGACACCAACGTGGCCCCAGGTGGAGGCCCAGACCACAGGCCCTCAGTGACCACAGGAGCCACAGACATCAACACAGGCCCCCTAGACTGCTCCAGGGCCTGGGCTGAAGACCTGACCATTGGTCATAGTCCAGGCCCTGGACTCGAGTGGCCAGTTGACCATCACATCAGCCCACCCTCACCTCTCCAGATCTGTCTCTCTCCCCAGCCTACAAATCATTCTACCTCTTTCTCTCTCTTCCACCTCACTACCCTGTACAATCTCACCACAANAGTGACCAATTGCCCAGCACCAGGGTTCTTGGTAGGGTCACAGGTGGCACTTGCTTGAGTACTGCCCACCCCAGTCACAAGGGATGGTACAGAGCTGTTGCCTATCCTCTCTCCNGTGCCTGGGCCTAGAGCCCTGGGTAGTACTTGGTATGATGGTGACTGATAGCTCAGCGCCAGGCAGGCTCCTAGTAGATTGTGGCCACTGCAGACTCAAAAGTCTGGGGCAACACCATCTGTGTCCACTGTTGATTCGNGCCGGAGTGGGGCCAGCCAGGATTATGAATTTCAAAATAAAGTCTTTCTTTGGATTTTGTTTATTAAAATTAATTATACTAATTAAAATAAATACATTTAATTTAAATTTAATTATTTAAAATAAATCTCTTTCCTTTCCTTCTATTTCTCTCTACTTCTCTTCCTGTAGAGTCTTTTTTGTAGTATGGCCTTGAACTCACAATCTTTTGCACCAACTTCTCAAGTGCTGGGATGATATGCCCAGGTCAAATTCTTACCCGCAAAACTAGTACTATACAGGAAGTTAAGACGGTAAATTTACTACGGGTTTTAGGACAGCATGGGCTATATAAAATGAGCTCCAGGCTAACCTGAGCTATAGTGTTAGACCTTTTCTCTCTCTCTCTCTCTCTCTCTCTCTCTCTCTATATATATATATATATATATATATATATATATATAAAACCTTTCAAAAATATGCTCCAGTTATTTTTGGATGTTTTCAAAGGATGTCTCTGAAAGAAGTATAATGTTAGAAAAGATACAAAGCAGTTTCTTTAATTTTTAAAATTATTATTCTTTTATTTTCTCAGATTATAAAATAATCATATAATTTCCCTCTTCCCTATATTCCCTCTAAAATCTCCCATATACTCCTCCTTGCTCTCTTTCAAATTCATGATCTCTTTTTCATTAATTGTTGTTACATATGAATAAACATATATATGTTTATGTATACACATTTCAAAATTCATAAATACAACCTTCTCAGTCTATATAATATTATATAATATGATANTACTGACCATTTGATACTAGTTAATCAGTTGGTGTGCTCTTCCCTGAGGAAGACTGTTTTTCCCACTCTCAGCATTCCTTAGTTGCCTGTAGTTTTGTTTTTGTTTTTGTTTTTGTTTTTGTTTTTGTAGACTTGAGGCCTCATTGGATCCCACCCCTCAAATAAGCATATCTACTGCTGTTGTCTTTGTTCAGTTCATATCTAAGCAGTCGGGTTGGTTGGACTTTATTGGTGTAGCTTCTAACATTCCTAGGAAACATCATCTCACAGTAAACTCACTGTTCATCTGACTCTTTCTGACCCCTCTTCTGCAATGATCCTTGAGCCTTAGGTTCAGGAATTGTATTGTAGATGTATCAATTGGTACTGAGCTCCACAACTCTGCATTTTTATTGGTTGTGGTTTTCTGTAATGGTCTCTTTTTGCTGTAAAGAGAAGTTTCCTTCATGAGGGGTGAGGACTACACTTACCTGTGTGTATAAGGACAAATATTTATAATGTATTTAGGGATTATGCTGGTTTAGTAAAGTGGCAGTTGTAGGTTTTCCTCTGAGATCCATGACTTCAACAGCCCTGGATAGTTGGCTAGGTTTCTAGTAACAGGTATGATTTCTCTCTTGTTGAGTGGCTCTTAAGTCCAACTAGAGAGCTGTCGGTTATTGCTAAGGTATATGTCTAAATTTCCTATTTTTAATTAATGTGTGTGTGTGTGTGTGTGTGTGTGTGTGTGTGTGTGTGTGTGTGTAGGTCAGAGGATAACTTGCAGGAGTAAATTCTCTCATTCTGCCATAGAGTTTGAGCTTAGATCATCAGGCTTGATGTCAAGTGCCTTTATCCACTTTATCCTGAGCCATATCCCTGGCTCACAAAAGTTGTTTCTTGATGCATTTCTTTTACTGTTGAAAGCACTTGGGGGAAATATTCAGGATAGAATTGTGGATTTAAGTAACACTTTTCAGAATCTGGTTACTCAGCTTCCTGTTCACATTCTCCATCCCCTCCCTATTCTCATCCACGGTCTCTGGGGAAAACAGCTGATGATGCTGGTAATTCTCTACTTCTGCTTTTGGCTGTATTCTGCAAAGCAAAGAATGGTGCTATTTTGGTCTTTGATTTGAGCTTCTGGAAGAGTGTTGCCTTCTCTTCTCTCCTTATCTCCCCTTCCCTCTCACTCTCTTCCCTTCCTTCCTTCCTCCCTCCCTTTTTCTTTCTTTCTTTCTTTCTTTCTTTCTTTCTTTCTTTCTTTCTTTCTTTCTTTCTTTCTTTCTTTC
>LZPO01087917.1:20706-34067 GCA_001675575.1 Neotoma lepida | reverse complement strand
TGGGGATGACCTTGCACTTCCAATCTTTCTGCTATCACCTCTAGTGTGTTCCATGACTGCCTCCACCTTCACCCTATGGTGATTACAGGCCTGTGATACCAAATTCAGATATGTTTCTTTTTAAAAATGATGTTGTCTTCTATGCCATCTTTAAATCTTCATTTTCTAAACTTTGTGTTGTACTAAAGTTCATTTCATGGTAAAATATAAATTATTAATTAAAGACAGTCTCTGCTGCTTCTTAGCAAGTTTTTTCCTGAACTTTGCTCCCTATTTTGAGTTGTTTTTCAAGTCTCTCCTATCAACCTTTCTCTTGCTCTTGGATGGGAGTTCTGGGGCTGTCTGGCCTAGGTATGTTTCCTTGGCTCAGATCACTCTGGCCTCAGAGATACTTGTGATTTGAAGTGGAAATTGGGGTGTTGCTGGCAACCTCTGAGGTTTGCAGAGGTTGACTGGAAATGTTTGCAGTTTTCTATTACTGGAGGTACATGTTTTCCTGTGGCCTAGGTATCAAGAAGGGCCTCCACTAAGAGGATTCTGAGCCCATAAGAAAAGACCCCAAAGCTGGGTTAGTGTGGGTCTCACATATGGCCAAGCACTTCTTATGTTTGAGTTCCTGACTAGAGTGCTTCAGACTCCCTCTCCAGAGATGGTGCCAAAGTGTCCTTGTAACTTTCTGGAACTGCCCAACCCCCTTCTGAACAAGCTGATCTTTAGGACAGCAGCCCTCCATCTCATCTCTTGAAGATCAGTGACTTGCCTGACCTCAGGAGATTCCTTATGGAAATATGAATGGCTGTGAATTTCCCACAGAATCAGGACACAGACTTATGCTTTACCCACTGTTTTTAATCTCATCATCATGTGCTAGGGTAAATTTAAAACAGTAAATTTTCCAGTGTATAAATGGAAAGGATTCTTCTCCTTTCCTTTGTTGGAGCATTCCCCTGGGAAGCCAGCTGTTTGGAAATTCTTCTGTTAGTCCATTGACTTGTACTGGCCAGCAGGATGTAAAATGCAGCTGCACTTACTTAGTGGATGGTGCTTCTAAACATCTTTTTAATGTATTTACTGGTTTATATTTATGGTTTGTTTTCAAACTTTTAATTGTATTTATTAGCTTGTACATATGATGTGATTATAGGTGCATATATGCCATGGCATAGAGGTCAGAAAGCAGCTTTCTGGACTTGGTTCTCTTGTTCCACCATGGGGTCCAGGACTAAACTCAGGTTGTCAGGGCTGCATGACACTTGCTTTTTCCTGTTGAGCCACCTTTTCAGCCCCTTTGTGGCTTCTTCATTGAAACATTTCTTATAAATTTTGCTTGTTTTCTAATTGGATTTTTAAATGTTAAACTTAAAAAAATTATTTTATTTTATGTTCCTGAAGGTTGAACCCAGAGTCTCGCACATGCCAGATAAGTTTTCTATCACTGAGTCACACTCTCAGGCCTAATATTAAGTTTTGAGAGGGTTTTATGTATTGGAGATAGATGCTTTCAGATATGTGGTTTACAGATTTTTCTCCCAAACTATAGAAAAGAAAGAGATTTGATTTGATTTGATGAAATTTATTTTTTGTTCCATGAAACAGTTTATACACACATATACACACCCACTGCCCCCACACACATACATGCACATGAGTGTTTTGTCTACATGTATATATGTGCATAACATGCATGTGGATTCCTTTGGAAGCTAGAAGAGGACATCAGATCCCCCCCAGAACTGTAATATAGGCAATTGTGAGTGCCTGATGTCGCTACTAGGAATTGAACTCAGATTCTCTGCAAGAGCAACAGGTGTACTTAACTAATGAGCCATCCCCTTTGTTGAGTTTTTTAATCCGTGAGTACAGAAAGTATCTGTTTATCATTTGGTTTCTTTCACTTACATTTTGTAGTTTCAAAGTTTATGAAATTAGAGAATTTTACACAGAGTTCAGAATGGTGAACCACAGGACATGATGCTGAGTGAGATAAGCTAGTAACACAAAGAAAAGTCTTGTGCTATTATTCTATTCATGTGAGACACCTACAATAAATGCCACATTCCCAGAAACAGGCATCTGGATGGTGGTTGTGGGAGCTGATAAAGAGTGATAGGGAGGTAGTGTTCAAAGAGAAGAGTTTCAATGTGGAAAACTAAAAACGTTCTGGAGAGGAATGGTGCTAAGGGTTGCATTCTCAATTCTACACTTGAAAATAGCTAAAATAGTAAATTTTATGTATATTTTACCACACAAAAATCCTGGAAGGGGACTGGGAATGTTGCTGTTAGTACAGTGCTTGCCTTGCATGTACAACATCATGGGTTTGATTCCCAACACAGCATAAAACAGATGTGCTGGTACATATCTATGATCCCAGCACTCAGGAAGTTGAGGTAGGAGGATCAGAAGTTCAAGGTCATCCTTCATTACATAGTGAGTTTAAGGCTAGTTTGGGATACATTGTCTCAAAACAAACAAACAGACAGACAANAGGCAGATGTTCTCCTCTCCCTAAAAAGCTAGTGTATTATGTTAGGAGATTTTGGAACTTCAACTTTTGTTCTCTTGAACATTGACTAGGGAGGGGAGAGCCTAGCCTGTTTTCTATCACATAGAAAGAAGTCCATGGTTCCTAACTATAGTCCAGTCCTCTTGGGTAAAATTGGACATCATGAATTTGTGTTACCTTCACACTTTCTCTAGCAGGTTTGACAAAACCAAGAGGAGTTCAATGTTTAGACAGAGCTAGGCTGTATTCTTCTGGACAAGTATGTTGGTAGAAACAGGATATGCACAGAGTATTGAGGCCATTGCACTGCCTCTCAGGTTGTCAGTGGAATGTATTGGTATATGGTGGCCTGATCAGATAAAAAAATTAAGCCATGCCAACAAAAGGTGATAATATTCAGGGAAAATAGTGGGCCAGAGCTGTCAAATGGTGCTCCATGGGAAAGAAAACATGTGAGTGTGAGGTAAAGAGATATTTGAGAATAGGAACTTTAGGAAACTCAGGTCAGAAAGGGTGATGGCAAAGACTGCTTGGCAAGGCAGATCCTGGAGATGACAAGGTTTGCAGCACGAGTAGATGAAGTTTGAGGAAGGTGAAGACTTGAACTCAAGAAATTTGACAGTAGAAAGGTAAAGCCACTTGCCTAGATCACAAAGTCATTTTGAGTGATGGGATTTGAGCCAAATTTGACATCTATAAAGATATTTAGAACATGGGACAAACCCAGCAGAGTCAGAGGTTGTGAGGAAGAAGAGGGAGAAAGTATGCAGGCAGCTATCATGGTTTGCTATGGAAAAGGGTCTTTGTAAATAAGTCTTAGAAGAGAAATTCAGGTGAAAGTGGGGTTTGACTTTACAGCTGTATTATTAACCTCCAGATGTTTGGGTATCTCTTCGCACTGTGTCTGGTACTGGGGACAAAGAAATGAAACACAGGTGCTGCCTTCAGTAAATGCTCAGACTAGTGGGGAAGGCAGACCCAGAAGTGATTCTACACTACAGAGTGAGAACAGCTGTTGGAGCCAGCCATGAGGGGATCACCAGCTTGGTGGTGAGGCCAGGGTCATGAGGGAGGTAGAAGTTAAGTACTAAGGGAAGGCTCATCAGTTGGGTGCTATAGCAAGAAGTAGCCTTCTGCATGCAGCAGAAGAGTTACATATCAGGAGATGAGGGCAGATGGTGCACTGGCACATGAGCATTTTAGCCTGAGGGTTATGTGTGAAAGAGAATGAGTGACAAAAGACAGTCTGCATCTTAGAGACTGTGAAAACACCAGGTGTGGTGGTTTATGCCTGTAATCCCAGCCCTTGGGAGGCCAAAGGTAGGGGGATTTCTGCAAGTTTTAGCTCAGTTTGGCTTACTTGGAGGATGTAGGCTAGCCTGAGCTACAATGCAAGACCTTATCTTATAAAAACAAAAACAAATAAACTGAGAAAGAGGGAGAGGGAGGGATGGAGGGAGAAAGGGAGGGAAAGAGAGGGGGAGAAGAGGAGAGGGAGGCAAGGAGAGAGAGAGAGAGAGAGAGAGAGAGAGAGAGAGAGAGAGAGAGCATGTTAACAAAGGACCAAGGCTTTCACCATGTAAAATACATCCTTGGACCTATACATGGAAAGGAGGTAGATTTACATTATGTTCTCTTCCTTTTCAAGAAATTTCTTTTTATCATTACTGGCATGTTTTATGATAAAATGTAGTTACTATAAAAGGGAAACAAGCATGGAGTTACTAGAACCACATTTTCCTGGCTGTAATGAAGTTATAATAAACACCAAAGAATACTCTCAGTGATTGCTCAGCAGGCTTCCTGCTAGAGTGGTAAATGCATGCTTCAGGGAGGACTAAGGAGAAAGCCAGGAAACTAACCACAGAAGCAGCAGGTGTGGTTGTGAAGGTGAAGGGCTCTGAGCACCTCTGGCTCTACCATGAAACAGGGCAAGCAAGAGTTTCTCCAGGGGAAGGTGAGTTGGAGAAGTAGGAAAACTTGAGAAGGAAAGCAGAACTTGATGGAGGTACTAGGGAGCTTGATAGAGGGACTAGGGAGCTTGATGGATGGATCGAACAGTTGGGTTCAAGGTCCTTCCTCAGGTTAGACATGGGAAGAGAGAGCTCATGGAAGACAGTTTCAGGGCACTAGCAAGAGTAGTGGACATAGACTTTGGAACAGAGCATCTGATGGAAGCTAGATTTCCTAGTTTTGATCATTATTCTGTGACTGTGTATGAGAATATCTTTGTACTTAGTAAATGTGCACTGAAGTAGTGAGGAAGTTCTTAAGGGTACAATCCCTGAAACCTAGGAAGATAACATGTGAGAACAAAGGCAGCTTGAACTACATTCAAAAGCTAGGCTGTAGGGTTTGGGATGGGTTCTAGTCACACTCAGTGAGGCCAACAGTCATTTGCAACAGNAACTTCAGTAGGAGCTATGTTTTGGGCCGATGACTGAGCATATGTGAGTTGAAGGAGTTACAGTCTTGGAGGCTAGTGTGTGACCCTGTTGGAGTGATCTGGACAGAGTCAGAACATTGAGGACCTTACCTAATTATTACAGTCAAGATTTCAGTGGTGATCATGTGCTAGAACAGAGCAGTGACCACCAGAAAGCCCATTCAGATCCCTCCTAGATCAGATTGCAAGGACTCAAACTCTTCAGGTACTAGGGATTTTTTTTAACCTGTTCAAGTGGTCCTGTGGAGGTCTTCTAGAACCATTAGTTGATAAACTATAGATGATAAATTTGTACTCAGTGGTAGATCATTGCCCAGGGTGTTCTCCCTTGCTGAGTGAACTTTTTCTGAAGAGATGTGAACAAATGTTTATTCANTCCAGATAGGGAAACAACCATAGAAACGAAGAAGTGATTCTCCCCAAAAGTTCCTGGGTAAGCCAATGGGTTTAACTGGGGATACTCACAGGAGCATAGGTTAGGGATTACTGGCAGGAACATGGGTAACTTATAGATACACAACATTACTGAAGGAAAAATTCTCCCAGTAACTGTTAACTGTTTATAAATCTTTGGGGAGGGACAGGGCCTCCTGAACCCCTCTTTTGTTGATGGAAAGTTAATGGGATCAATCTTGTGCAGCTTTCCTGTGGGTAATCACAGCTGCTGAGACTTCAAGAGAGCAAACAGGCATGTCATGCCTGGAGGACGATATTCCACAATACCCATCAGCTCCATTGTCCTTCCCTGTATACATGAAAGGATTGGATATGTTTTCATTTCCTCCTATTTGGGCTGGTGCCATTGCTGCTTTGGCCAAGGATGGCACTGATGCACTGGTACTTCCAAGCCTTAGGTCCTAGCCTGCCAGTTTCTATGTTCTACCTCACCTGCTCCCTCTGGAGATCTAGGGCTTCAGCTATAAGTCCAGTCTAGAGACATATGGAGAGGACGGAGTTCCTGATCAGCAGCCTAGCTGAGGTCCTGCTTGGACAGCCAGAAACCACTGTCAGCTCTGTGAGGGAGGCCAGTGTATCTTCCATTCTCCTAGCACCCTGGTGAATACCCTGTGGAGAGAACCAGCCAGTTACCATAGAATCTATTTTTCTTTTAAGCTATTAAGTCTTAGGGTATTTTATGAAAACATGCTCTAAACTAGTCAGATTAGTGAGGTGGGGATTATAAAAAAGTCTTTGGCAGATGAGGTAGAAGCTGCTTAAAGATAGGATAACTTGTACTGAATGAAGTTACCTTGGAATAACTTAAGTAACTGAAAGCAAGCTATCCATGATTACTGTTGCCCGATCTACAAGTTTCTGAGCAGGGCCTCACATATNTCAGGGCTGGAAAAAGCTTTAGAGATCATTAACTCCAATGGTTTTATGTCATATATGGAAATTGAAACCCACAAAGGGAGTATTACCTGTTTGAGTCACAAAGCTGGTTATAAAGCTAGGCTGAGGACCACAGATTGGAATAAGCCTCCCTTTTCCCCACTGCTCCAATTAGAAAAAAAAAAATCTCTGCTCACTGCCTCAAACCATCTCTCTCTGAACCTCTTTCTGCAACTGAGTCTCCTCTAAAACTATCCCCACTGTCAACACTTGCTTTCCAAAAGAGAACTACAGGGCTGGGAGAAGATAAAGCAGGTGCCTAAGGTCACATAGAGACTATGGAATCTGCAAGTTTAATGAAACAGGCACCCAACATCAAGGGCACCATTCTCTTCCTTGCCTCACCTCACAGGGTGGATTCAGAATTCTGGATTGAGTTTGACCTTCATGGTGTACCTTTGAGTCAGCTGGCTTGCTGTTTGAGATGAAATGTGAAAACATTGNTACACAACCCACAATGGTCAGTTAACCTGAACACTCTTATAAAAAACTCAAGGCACAACTAGGTGCATCAGAAATACCTGTACTTGGGAGAAAATTCCAGTATTTGGGAGGTTGAGGGAGGAGGAGCTCCAGTTTCCTGACAGCCTGGGAGAATCATAGCAAGACACTTAAAAAACCAAACCAAACCAAACCAAACCAACCAAACAAACAAAAAAACCCATGAAGTACGTTGTATAACACCTGTTAAATGCATTAGTTTAAAAATGAGATTCAATGAAAGGGCTCTTGTTTTTGTTATTGTTGTTTGTTTTGTTTAGATAAGGTCTCATACCAGGCTGGCCTGGAACTCACTGTGTAGCCCAGCCAAGGTGGCTGTCTTAGCTAGGGTTTCTTTTCTTTTCTTTTTGTATGTATGTATGTATGTATGTATGTATGTATGTATGTATGTATTTGTTTGTTTTTACATCCAGACCAGTTTCCCCTGCCCCCTCTGGTTCCTCCCCCATTTTGCATCCTCCCCATCCATTCCTCCTCCATTTCTCTTCAGAAAAGCACAGGCCTCACATGGATATCAACCAGCCATGGTATATCAAGTTGCAGTGACACTAGGCACCTCTTCTTCTATTAAGACTGGATGAGGCAACCAGGTAGGAGGAAAGGGTCCCAAAAGCAGGCAACAGAGTCAGATACAGCCCCTCCTCCNACTATTAGGAGTCCCACAAGAAGACTGAACTATACATCTCTAACATATTTGCAGAGGGCCTAGGTCAGTCCCATGCAGGCACCCTGGTTGTTGGTTCAATCTCTGTGAGCCCCTATGACCACAGGTTAGTTGATTCTGTGGGTTTTCTTGTGATGTCCTTGACCCCTCTGGCTCCTACAATCCTTCCTCCCCCTCTTCCACAGGATTCCCCAAGCTCCACCTAATGTTTAGCTGTGGGTATACATCTGTTTCCATCAGTTGCTGNGTTAAACCTCTCTGGTTAAGCCTCCATTGGGCTAGACACCAATCTATGAGTATAGCAGAGTATGATTAGGATTCGTTTAACTGATTTTTTTTTTCTTTGCCAGTTGTGTTTGGTTCTATCCCAGGTCTCTGGGCTATCCCACCTCTGGGTCATGGCCTTCCAGGCAGTGTCAGGGGTGAGCTCAAGCTGGAGCAGTCATTGGTTGGCCTCTCCCACANTTTCTCCACCACTTTTACTACAGCACATCTTGTAGGCAGGACAAATTGTAGGTCAAAGGGTTTGTGGCTGCATTGGTGGTGCAATGCTTCCTCTGGAAGTCTTGCCCGGTTATAGGAGATAGCTGGTTCAGACTCTGTATCCCCCATTNCTAGGGGTCTTAGCTAGGGTCATCCTCATAGATTCCTGAGAGTTTCCATTGCATTAGGTTTCTAGCTCTTTCCAGAGATCCCCCCATTTCANTTGTATTTCCCAGTATTGTCTCCCTCCATCCTTCCTCTACCTGATCCCTCCTGTTTGTACCCCTATCCCCCATCCAGATCTCTCCTCCTATCCACTGGTGATGTCTATTCTATTTCCCCTTCACAGCAAGATTCATGCATCTCCCCTTGAGTCCTACTTGTTACTGTAGATTGTAGCATAGTTATCCTTTACTTTACAGCTAATATCCACTTATAAGTGAATACATACCATGTTTGTCTTTCTGGGTTACCTCACACAGGATGATTTTTTTTTCTAGTTCCATCCATTTGGCAGCAAATTAAATGATGTCATTGTTTTTAACAGATGAGAAATTCTCCATTATGTAAATGTACATTTTCCTTGTACATTCTTTGGTTGAGGGACATCTATGTTGTTTTCAGTTTCTGGCTATTATGAATAAAGCTGCTATGAACATAGTTGAGCAACTATGATCATATGATCATATGATCATATGATCCTTGTGGTATCATAGAGAGTCCTTTGGGTATCGATCCAGGAGTGATACAGCTGGGTCTTGAGGTATACTGATTCCCAGTTTTCTGAGAAACCACCATATTATTTCCAAAGTGGCTGTACATGTTTGTGTTCCTATCAGCAATGGAGGAGTGTTCCTCTTGCTCCACATCCTCACCAGCATGAACTGTTACTTGTGCTTTTTTATCTTAGCTATTCTGACAGGTGTAAGATAGAATCTCAGAGTCATTTTGATTTGCATTTCCCTGATGGCTNAGGATGTTGAACATTTCTTTAAGTGATTCTAAGTCATTCAAGATTCTTCTGTTGAGAATTTTCTATTTGAGTCTGTACTCCATTTTTAAATTGGATTATTTATTTATTTTTTTATGTCTAGATTCTTGAGTTCTCTATATATTTTGGATATTAGTTCTCTGTCAGATGTGGAGTTGCTGAAAATCTTTTCCCATTCTGTAGGCTGTTATTTTGTCCTTTTGATGGAGACCTTTACCTTACAGAAGCTTTTCAGTTTCATGAGGTCCAATTTATTAATTGTTGATCTTAGTGCCTGTGCTATAGGTGTTCTGTTCAGGAAGTTGTACCATGTGCCAATGTGTCCAATGCTATTCCCACCTTCTCTTCTATCAGGCTCAGTGTATCTAGTTTTATGTTGAGGTCTTTGATCCACTTGGACTTGAGCTTTGTGTAGGGTGATAGATATGGATCTGCTTACATTCTTCTACATGTTGACATCCAGTTAGAGCAGCACCATTTGCTGAAGATGCTTTNGTTTTTCCACTGTAAAATTTTGGCTTCTTTGTTATGTTAGTTTGAATGTAATTGGCCACCATAAGCTCATAGGAGTGGCACTATTAGAAGGTGTGGCCTTGTTGGAAGAAATGTGTCACTGCAAGGGCAGGCTTTGAGGTCTCCTATTCCCAAGTTATGCCAAATTCAGACCACTTCCTGTTGTCTGTGGGTCAAGATATATTAATTCTCAGCTCCTTCCCCAGCATCATGTCTGCCTACATGCTGCTATGTCCCAACATGATGACAATGGACTAAACCTCTGAAACTGTAAGCTACCTGATTAAGTGTGTTCTTTTATAAAAGTTGCTGTGGTCATGGTGTCTCTTCACAGCAATTGAAACCCTAACTAAGACAGAAGTTGGTACCAGGGATTGGAGTATTGCTCTGACAAGTCTGTTTTTGTTTGTAGGAATTTGGACTTTGGTACTTTGGGTTAGATAAGCAGTAGAATGGTTTAAGTACTGCTTAATGGGCCATACTAGTAGGAGCATGGATGAAATGCTAAGAATGATTTGAACTGTGGGGGGCTGGCTCAAGAGGTTTTAGAGGAGAAGAATTTTAGTATGTTGCTCAGAGATTTTTCTTGTGATATTTTGGTGAAAAATGTGGCTGCTTTTTGTCCTTGTCAAAAAAGTTTGCCTGAAGCTAAAGTGATTTTAATTAATTAATTAATTAACTGAATTAATTTTTGATTAATTCAGTTGGCAAAGGAAATCTCAAAACAGCCTAATATTGACTCTGTTGTATGGTTATTAGTGCTAACTCTAATGAAGATTTATAATGAAAAGGAGCAAACTGAGCAAGTAAAAATACAAAATGTAAAAATTGAGGAGGAAAGGAACACCAGGAAATGGTTTGGAGCTGAGTCCTGTATTCAAGGAGATAAACAGATTAAGAAATCAAATAAAAGGACTGGTGACCTCAGGACAAGATCCCACCCAGCTAAGTTTCCAACTTGTTAAAAGGAATTAAAGAAAAGCTCAGAGTAGGTATGGTGGTGCACATCTTAATTCCAGTACTCTAGAGGCAGAGTCTGGCAGATCTCTGAGTTTGAGACTAGCCTGGTTTACAAATGCAGTTTCAGGACAACCAGGCTTAGGCAGTGAAAGTTGGTGAAGATGTAACTGAACAAGAGGGCCATGTTCCAGACCAAGTAAGCAGTAGTATTTGTCAGCTTTGGCCACATGGTTCTGGCTTTAGAGTCAAGGGTAAAAGAAAGGAGTTATGGAATCTTGCTCCATGACCAGGGAAATCCACTGAGGCAAGGCATGTGTCAGGGGTGTCCTTGAATTGAGGCCCAGAGAAACTGTGTGAAATTGTGAAGGAAAAATTTGGATTGTCTTGGAGACTCCAAGATGTNGGAGATGCCAGAGTCATGAGATAACGTGAAGTTGAGTATTGTTCTTTCAAAGTCTGTAAAGAATTATGTTAGAATTTTTATGGGAATTGTGTTGAATTCAAAGATTGCTTTTGGTAAGGTGACCTGTTGTTTGAATCTAGAATGGTCTTATAATAAAAAATCCAGAGCCAGATATTGGGGTGAATGCTGAAAGATCAGAGAAGTAGAGCAAGCCACAGCCAACCTCACCTTGCCAACTCCTTAGCCAATCTTGTTTACAAATCCTCAGACTGAAAGCCTTAGTTCCTGTTTCCTCATGCCTTATATACCTTTCTTTGCCCTGCTGTCAGCTTCCCAGTACTGGGATTAAAGGTATGTGCCACGACTGCCTGTCTCTGTTTCCAGTGTGTTCTTGAACTCACAGAGATCCAGCCAGAGCTCTGCCTCTCCAGTGATAGAATTAAGGGTGTGTGCCACCATGGTCTGGCCTTTATGTCTAATCTAGTGGCTGGATCTGTCCTCTGATCCTCAGGCAAGCTTTATTAGGGTACACAATATATCACAACAGTGGCTGTTTTTACAATTTAATCCTGCTGNTCCATGAGCATGANAGATCTTTCCATCTTCTGATATCTTCTCCAATTTCTTTCTTCAAAGATTTGAAGATTTTATCAACAAGTCTTTCANTTGCTTGGTTAGAAATACCACAAGATATTTTATATTTTTTGTGGCTATTCTGAAGGGTGTTGTTTCCCTCATTTCTTTCTCAGCCTGTTTGTTGTTTGTATATAGAAAGGCTACTGATTTTTTTCAAGTTATTCTTGTATCTATCCACTTCACTGAAGGTGTTTGTCAGCTGTAGGAGTTTCCTAGTAGAATTTTTGGAGTTACTTATGTATATTATCACATCATCTGCAAATAGTGATACTTTGATTTCCTCTTTGCCAATTTGTAACCCTGTAATCTTCTTTAGTTGTCTTATTGCTCTAGCTAGAACTTCAAGTACTATATTGACTAGATATGGAGAGAGTGGACACCCTTGTCTTGCCCTTGATTTTGTGGAATTGCTTTAAGTTTCTCTCCATTTAATTTGATGTTGGCTATGTGCTTGCTGTATATTTCCTTTATTATGACTAGGCATGTCCCTTGTATCCTTGATCTCTCCAAGACTTTTATCATGAAGGGGTGTTGTATTTTCTCACAGGCCTTTTTAGCATCTAATGACATGATCTTGTGGCTTTTTTCTTTCAGTTTGCTTATATGGTGGATTACATGGACAGATTTTCATATGAGGAACCAGCTCTGCATCTCAGGGATCAGGCCCACTTGGTCATAGTGGATGATCCTTTTGTAGTGTTCTTGGATTTGGTTTGTGAACATTTTATTGAGTATTTTTGCATCAATGCTCATGAAGGGAATTGGTCTGTAGTTCTCTTTCTTTGTTAAATCTGTGTGGTTTGGATATCAGGGTGACTGTGGCTCCATAAAATGAATTTGGCAATGTTCCTTCTGTTTCTATTTTGTGGAATAATTTGAGAAATATTGCTATTATCTCTTCTTTGAAAGTCTGGTAGAATTCTGAGTTAAGACTGCCTGGCCCTGGGATCGT
This sequence comes from Neotoma lepida, assembly GCA_001675575.1. Classification (NCBI taxonomy): domain Eukaryota; kingdom Metazoa; phylum Chordata; class Mammalia; order Rodentia; family Cricetidae; genus Neotoma; species Neotoma lepida. Next base: position 21,620 of record LZPO01087917.1, on the reverse strand, counting down.
TTTGGTTGGGAAACTTTTAATGACTGCTTCTATTTCCTTAGGGGTTATAGGTCTATTTAAATTATTTATCTGATTCTGATTTAACTTTGGTAAGTGGTATCTATTGAGAAATTTGTACATTTCTTTTTGGTTTTCCAATGTTGTGGAGTATAGGTTTTGAAGTATGACTTAATGATTCTCTGGATTTCCTTGATGTCTGTTGTTATGTCCCCCTTTTTGTTTCTGATTTTGTTAATTTGGATATTTTCTCTCTACCTTTTAGTTAATTTTGGATAAGGGTTTATTTTCTCAAAGAACAAATTCTCTGTTTCACTGATTCTTTGTATTGTTCTCTTTGTTTTTATTTTACTGATTTCAGCCCTGAATTTGAGATTATTTCCTGCCATTTACTCCTCTTGGCTATATTTGCTTCTTTTTGTTCTAGAGCTTTCAGGAATACTGTTAAGTTGCTAGTATTAGATCTCTCTAATTTCTATATGCAGGAACTTAGTGTCATGAACTTTCCTCTTAGCACTGCTTTCATTGTGTCCCAGAAGTTTGGGTATGTTGTGCATTCATTTTCATTGAATTCTAGAAACTCTTTAATTTCTGTCTTTATTTCTTGTTTGACCCAGTGGTCANTCATTAGAGAATTGTTCAGTTTCCATGAGTTTTTGAACTTTCTCTTGTTCTTGAAATTCAGCTTTAATCCATGGTGGTCTGATAACATACAGCAGGTTATTTCAATTTTCTTGTGTCTGTTGAGACTTGCTTTATGACCAAGTATGTGGTCAATTAGTTCCATTATTTCCCTTTTTAGTTTCTGTCTGGATGACCTGTCCATTGGTGAGAGTAGGGTATTGAAGCCTCCCACTATTAATGTGTGAGGTTGATGTGTGATTTAAGCTTTAGTAATTTTTTTTTTTTTTTTTTTT
>LZPO01087915.1:33578-46513 GCA_001675575.1 Neotoma lepida | reverse complement strand
TTTTGGTAAAAGAGTTAAATTGTAGGCCTAGCCAGTCCACATTTAGCAGAATGGCCTAAATTTTTCCATTTCAGTAGACAGCCCCTCTCCTTCTACTTTGGTGGTTTTTCTATCCAATCTCCATTAAGTCAAATAAACAGTTAAAAGTATCACATATGTTTATGTTTAAACAATGTTCAATTGTGAACTCAACTTCAAGTGAGCAATCNTGATATCTAATAGATGATTTATTAATTTCAGGAGTGGAGTTTAGGTGAAAAAACAATGGAGATGAGAGATGTTTAAGCCAAACAAGACACTTGAGTGTCTAACATAATCNTGCAAGACTGTGGTGAACAATAAACTTGGGCTCAGTGGATGGATCCAAACTAGCAAGGATGTTACTTGCAGTGCAGGTGCGGGGGCCTTATCCCTACATTAACTTACTCCAAATCTCTAGAGAGAGATATAATCTTCATTCTCACAAGTGTACCAAGGGATTCTTAAGCCTACACAACGGTGGGCACAGCATCACGGAAGAAAAGCGAGAAGTTCCATGGAGGGCATGTCTACTCAGTGACATAACACGTTAATCAGAGATCCAGGTCAGAACTTAGATTCAGGGGCTGAAGTAAGGCTGCACAGTAGTTTATTTGCAATGATGGCCTCATTTTGGTTTAGGTTGTCTTTACCATAAATGCTCAGTCACTAAAGAAAAATCCCAAGACAGACTACTTATTTAGGCCATTTCAAGTCTCAAGTAGATGAGGCAATTGGCTACACAGAAGGGATGTTTGATGTCAGACCAGGTCTAAGGTTTTCCTCCTACTGAAAGGTCACGTGCCTAATGCTCAGGCACGTACACATACTCCGTCTTCTCATAAGCTGCTTGCATCTAGCTCAAGAGATTAACAAATGTTTACATGCTTTCCCGGTGTGGAGCTGAAGACAGAGAACAGGTCCCTGAGCTCTGGAATGAGTATAATATCTCAGTCCTGAAGGGTCTGTGGAGCAGGAGTGGGGAGGGAGGTGGTGACAGTATACTTGCAGCCTTAAGAGCCAGAGTCCCAAGGCTGTCCTATTATCTTCTAGAAGGCAGGAAGCCGTGAGTGTGTCTTAAGGAATGTGTGTCTTATCACTCAGGTTGCTGCCTAGTGCTCCATCAGCAGAAGAATCTCAATCTCTCTCTCTCTCTCTCTCTCTCTCTCTCCATTTTTATTTATTTGCATACATATGTGTGTGTGCACATACATGCAAGCATCTACAGAGGTCAGAAGAGAATGTCAGATCCCCTGGAGCTGGAGTTCCAGGCAACTGTGAGTCACCCAACACAAGTGCTGGGAACTGAACTCTGCAGGAGCAGTGAACACTCCTAACTGCTGTACAACCTCTCNGGCCCTCAAAGGAAGAACTGTCTAACCTTACACACGCCATCTTCAAGTTCTTCAGGAGGCAAGTCTGGGTTTCTCTCCACATGAAGGTTCCAGCGGTCCAACTGTACAATGGTGCCATCTTCCACCTGGCACAGGATCTTAGAAACAGGCTCATCGGTGTAGCCCTGAGGACAGAATCAGATCACAGACCNTCGCTGTCTAGATCAGAAAGCCACAGTCAATGCCATAGCAAAGCAAGGCAGAGTCGGCCATAGTCCTGCTAGTTTTAAAACATAAAGGCTGGAAGAGTGAACTATTTTCCTCCTCTAGGTACGTTAAAGATAATGCTTAAAAGAGGGTGCATGTAAGCACCAGCTTTGCCTGGTCTGAGCTGAGCAACAACTTGCTAGCACCAAGAACTAGTAGGCATGTGCCAGATTGCTGCTTTTACTGGAGTCAACAGCAAGATTCCCACGTCTCTTGCTGGAGGAATTGGGGACCATACACAAGTGTGTGTGGGGAAAGGAGGGAGCATAAAGGAAGACTGAAGGTCCTCTCTCATTCACCAATCCCTGACTTGTGTTGGGAGGCCACCCCTCTGCGGCCTGAGGCAAGTCNGCCTGAGAAGCAGAGCTGATGAAAGCAGCACTCTCCTGGAGAGCTGTTAGTGACAGCGCGGTTAGTCAAGGTAGTCACACACTGCATTTGGATAGGAGAAANTGACACGAGTAATAGTTTGTTTCATGTAAGTGCATTTGGTTTTATTTCGCCTACTTAAAAAGAAAAAATAAATAAAGCAAAATATAACACCAAAAAATACTTTGATGGATTAATTCTGCTGCAAGCCGGATCAATGTCTGCTATGGATCTGAAGGTCACTGTCCTATAAAACGGAAGCCAGGTGATGACCGAGTAAGAGGGGCTAGGAAGTTGATAAATGGACATGTTAGTATCTTTTAGAGATGTTTTAATGTATTCTCCCACAATTTCATACATGTATATAATGTATTTTGATCATACTCACCCCGTTACCCTCTGTTATTCCCCTTTCATCCCTCTGACCTCTTCTTCTTCCCAAGCCCCTTCCCAATGTCCATGTCTTTTTTTAATGGTCCATTTAGTTTAATTAGAGTTTCTTGGATGAACATGGATGTGGGGTTATTAACTGCTACATGAGCTATTGACCAGGAACTACACCACTGAAGAAAAATTCCTGCCCCAGCAGCCTTTAATGCCAACAGTTCCTGGCTAGGCATGTTAGGTTCATATGGCTTCTTAAGTCTTAGTACACAAAGATAAATATACACATAAAATGGCCAGTTAAGTAACAGGAGGGGACTTCCCTCATAACTTCTAGAGAATGGTCCGGCATGGGAAGGGCAATAGGACACTGGTATCATCCAAGCTACAGTAACAATGGTCAGAAAATCTCCATGTTCAAAAGAAATAGTGCCTGTCTCAAACAATAGGTCTGAAATCTAAACCAGATTGGCAGTTATGGCCAGGGCTAAGGGTCAGGATGAATGCAAATTTGCAAAATTGCTTCACATGNACACTTGAGGCCAACCCACCCAGTGTGTCCCTGTGGATACCTCGACAACCACNCTGTCTGTGTATTAACCATGTGCTTGTCTCATACCCAACTTCCCCCTCCCTGGCTGATTCTAAGCCTAAACTGAAGAAGCTACCAGTAAACAGGCACTTTGAGTCCCATGTCTAACTTGTCCCTGGACAGCAGTGGCTTACTGCTTCTAGCAGTGAGCACAGAGTGATCTGGGCATACGGTTTGCTCCTCCGTGGTAGGGGCAGCCACCTCCAGTTCTTACCCCTCCCCAGTTGAGCGTCCGAGCCAGGTCATTCCCAGTCCCCAGTGGAAGTACCCCCACAGGTGGCTGTGGACTCAGCTGCAGCTCATCCAGGATGGAGAGGATCCAGCCCACCTACAGACACATTGGGGACCAGAAGAGAGAAAAGAAAGACAATAAGTTACCAAGAAGGCACTTACAGGAGGAGGCTGGAAAGGTCAGAATACTTAAAACACATGTTTAATCCAGCCATCAGGGAACAGAAAGCCAACTTACTTCAAGTGATTTCAAAATGGTCAACCCCTTAGTAGGAAAAAGACTGCTTTATGCATGCTCTATTNTATAAACAAATTGGGATCCATTCATCTGCATGTTTATCTAGACATGNACTTTAAAATTTAGGAGAATTTAAGGCTGTTTAAGAGGTAATATAACAGAGTATCAAAAAGAATACAAAACTCAGAATCAGACTAAATTTCAATGCTGGCTCAGAAGACTGCAGAATGTTGATTAAACTGCATAACTTCACAAAGACATAGTCANCTGATTTTCAAAATGAGATAATGATACCCACCTCACAGGCCCATTTACAGCTTAAACTGCAANGCATAAAAAGACCATAACTTTGCCTGTGGCCCACGTAGGCACTCATTAGATGACAACCCTCCACAGCATCATTTTGGAAATTCATAGTGTTTTCTTAACTGGTCCTAAATTCTCTTTAATGATTCACTATGAAAACATAATTATGCATGGACTTAGTGTCTAATATAAATTTAGGCAGAAAGTACACCCTTGCACACTGGAATCACATGCCCCACTTCATCTTTGTTCTAGGAGAAATAATGCTTTGAATATAGTATATTACATTTTAAACAAACAGCGCCAAAGGTAGCAAAAAGAAACTTACAAATCTTTATGATGTCACATAGACCCATGTTCCATAGGTCTCCCTAAGAATTTTCAGCTATGACTTAAATAGTGGAACTGCAAATGTCATGAAGAGATTACTTTAAAAGTGATGGCTTCAGTTCCCCATTGCATCCTANCCAATTTTATCTCGAGTTCAGAAAAAAAGTCTTGCTATAAACTACATAATTCTTGGCCTATTCTCTGATAGATGAGTTTTATTATCTCACTGGTTCATTCAAGAGCTCAGCGAAATAGTGACACATCTTTATACTTGTATGAGCGTCGTGATTTTTTAAAACAACATGCTAGCAGTGCATTTAATGAGCACTACCAACCAATGCACAACAAAGCAGAACAGATGAAATAAAGAGATTAGTGAGTTGGGCTATGNTAGATAAAACAAAGTGGCTGCCCTCCGAGTTCACACCAATAAAAGATGGTACACTGATTATAATCTCTGNGCTATCCCCAAGCAAAATCCTTTAACAAATCANATTATTAAAATTCAAAGATGTCAGGATGAAGCCATTAATAATATAGTCATTAATAATATAAATAACATAAAAAGACTCTATAAGCTCTACATTAGTTTCCACTTTATAAGAAAGTTGAATGGTGAAGTGGTATCAGTGTCACGCCACTCATGCATTGGAACTGCCATTCCTAATTAGATAGGACTAACACCAGTGAGGCCAGTCTCAACACCACTGCAGAGTAACAAGTTTTCATAAAGAAGTAAGCATAACTGGGCCTGCTGGCACATGCCTACAATTCTAAACTCCTCAGGAGGCTGAGGAGGAAGATGGCGAGTGAGACTAGCCTAGGCAATGTGTAAGACCCTATCTCAAGAAAAAATAAAATAAGGAGGTNTCTGGGTCAATGGTAAATCACCTGCTAGGCATGCCCAAATGCCCAGGTGCAGTTCCTAGCACCATGAAATTACTAAACAAATCACTAATACCAAACTCAGTTCTAGAAATGACCTATCTTAGAGGCAGCAATATGTGATTTTGGCATCTCTGGAACTAGAGAGAGCTCAGAAACCAGATGGTTCACAGCCAGGCATAGTGGCACTTGTCTGTAGCTCCATTTATTCAGGAGCCTGAGGCAGGGGAATTGCTTGAGCTCAGTAGTTCAAGACCAGCCAACAGAGTGAGAGTAATTCCTACCTCAAAAAAAGAAAAAGGAAAAAAAANGGGAGGAAAGAAGCTGTTGAATCAAATCCAGATGACCTGCAGAGTTTTCATCTAGACCCAGAAAGACCTGGTGACTTCTCCACAGCAAACGCAAAGGCAGAGCGAGAGCAGTTGCAACTTTGACTTAATCTAAAATCCTTTCTCCTCCAGGGATCCCTTCCCAGGATGTAAGTCTCGCCACCTACCCTGGAAGCCCAGAGGCATGTTCACTTTCTAGAAAGGCACACCACGGCATTTGCTGAAGGTGATACACTAAAAATACAGACCTTTAGAAGGGTCAAAAGCCACTCCTGGACCACCCTTAGATTGTGACTTGGGCTTCTTTGTACACACAGTCCCAGTCAAGTATTCCATACGCTAAACCAGGCTCATAGCTGTGCTGGACATCATTTGGGTACCACTGAAAGCACTGCTAAACACAATGAGGGCTGAAAGCACTAAAAAACTTCAGAAAGCAGATGGAAGGTCACCAAAGAGGGCACAAGCATTCAGAATGCTTAAGGCAGACACAACAGCACAGAGGAAAACCAGATCTGGAGATACACAATAGAACTCCGAATCAAATTCAACAACTCATCTAGAGAAGAAAAATGGGAGCTTCCCCAAAACTCTGAGAGATGGTCGTTCACCCTCCNCTTTTCCATCTCCAGATTTAAGTAAGTAATTGCTCTTATTTTAGTTGGCCTATGTNTCTGTTTCCTTTGGGAATAGCTATATTAGTTTATTACTCTAATGACAGAGGAAAGAGGTGAGAAAGACATGTTGTCTTCTTGGCCCATCGACAAAACACAAAGTGTCAAAGGTTTGGAGCAGCCTGCCTCCGGGTCTTAGAAGGAGTGGAGGAATCCAGTTTGCCCTCATCTAATAATGAGGAATGAATACACCACCACCCCACCCCCCGCTGGTAGGAGGCTATACTGGTACCAGTGCCCTCTTGAAGCGAAAGGATGGTTGGGACAGAGTGCAGATGACCACTGCCTGAGGCCATAGCTGCAGAACTGTGACTTGCTATATCTGGAAGAAACTGAGAAAGGCTCTGTCTGGCAAACAGGCCAACCTCCCAGTATCTCAGGGATGTCCTCTAGCACAGAAGCCTTCACCACCTACAGCAAACACAGCTCTGGTCTGGTAACTCTTAAACTGCTCTGAAAGAAAACTAAACAGAGATAGAAAGTGAAAAGCAAACACCTGCCTCTGAATGTGAGCCTACAAAGAAAACTCCAAATCACTGGAGGCTCACACTGAAAGGGATGGAAAAGTAAGAGGATTAGCCACCAACTGCAAAGTTACAAATGACTTTGAGAAGTGTCGCCCGACTTCCTGTGATGAGTATAACAGTTGCCAATCAAACCTTCTCAGGCTCAGCTGCTGCCTGCTTTCCTAAAAGAGTTTCCCTAAAGCTCTGCTTGATCCGGGCTCAGCTCCACACAGAGCCCTGGGGGCTTGCGAATTTCATACCCTCGTCTTGAAGGACTAAGCATAATTCTTCAGAATTGCACACACAAAGATGTTTTCACTTTACAGACTGCATGTGCATATGTTATGTTTGTGCACGTACCTGTTTGTGCTTGTGTGTATGTGTGTGTGTCCACATGCATGTGTGCTTGCCTCTGTGTGTATGTGTGCATGTGTATATTTTTCAGTCTCCTCATTTCATTGATCAAACAGTTTTCCTTGACTACAAGCAGCCCATCTTGTATTTCATTGCTATTATCATCACTGAATGGCATCATATATAACACTTATATTGTCTTATAACACTTTTATTGTCTTGCTACTCTCACAGACGCCCACTGTTACACAGATGGTCCTCCGGGTGAAGTGAATCAGCATCACTCTCGGAGCAGTCCCAAATAGATTTTTTTCCCCTTTCCAAGAAGTACGCTGTTACTATTCAACATCCAGTAGCCCAGAAGGCAGCACAGTAGTGGGGCAGAGGGCACAGGAACTAGAATGAGACGCTGGCATTGAACCGAGCTCGGGTGGGTACTGGAGTGTGGACAAGTCACCTAGCACATTCCTTTCTCATCTGTAAAACAGAAAGCGACTGTGCCAGTACTTGACTGTCATTTTCTCTACTGAACATGCAGACTTTGCTTTGAATGTGCATGACAAGTAAGAAATGCAAACCAACATTAACGGCTACACTCAGCTCTACTTTTCTTCTATCCTCTTACTTCGCCAGTGAAGGTCATTTCCTAGAAGCCAAATGCCATCTTCCCACTACTCTGCTCGAAGAAAGTTGAGACCTAAACTTGAAAATCAGCCTCACCTTCACCTGTCTTTAAACCATGAAGTCTGTTTTTTGCAAACTAAAAATAATACCAGAAGCCAAGCTTTCCGGCAACAGAAAGAGGCCATCGGAAAGAGATGGACACAAATATGTCACAGTAGCAGGAGAAATGAAGGATCATGGGTAACACCCTTTGTGTTTGTCCTTATGAAAGCGAAACAAAATTATATAAAAGAACTTCAGGCTCCAAAACTGTTTTTTTTCCCTTGGGGGGCGGTGTGTGTCTCCTTGGTTGTAGTCAGAGGCCTGCTGTTGCTGTGATCCCAGATTTAAGACCAGCTTTCACATAGGTTCCCCATTTTATTGGGCTTTAATGCTCCCCAAATTATCTGTGCTGGCCCACTAGCAAGCACCCTTACAGTTCATTATTTAATTCAGTACAACACACAGCACTTAATATATTTTCCCCAGAAAGTCATCTTGATTGAGCCCAAACATTTCCACTTTGCAGAGTTCTGCCCTCCCTTCATTAGGAGCAGCAGGACTGACAGATTGAGAACACCAGGTCCTCCTGCCTCGCCTCTTGCCTGAGCAGGCAGGGCCCTGCAGCAGCAGCTGGCCAATGCTGCCACCACCTGCCTGAGCTCAGCTCTAGCTGTCACAGAAGGACACCAAGTAATATCTGCCTTCCACGGTGCACTGATGTTAGATGGGACTGAGGCNTGCGGGTGACAGTGAACTGACATTTTCCTTCTAATGGAACAGGCATGTGTTGACTGCCCGGCATGCAGCAGAAAAGAATGAAGGACACATGTATGGGAGATCAAGGGAGAATGACAGTGACATTCTTCCACTCTCAAAGAAAAGAAAAGCATGACATTGGGCTCTGACAGGTACANAGTCAGCCTTAACCCTCTGTATCTAGACCCTAGATTCTGGAGGTTCTGTATCCAGGATTTAAAACACTGTGGACTAAAGTTTTCAAGCAAACATTCATGGTTACACTCAGGTACATGTTTTCTTCTTGTCACTGTTCCCTAAAAATGCAGCTATTTACATAACATAAGGGGTTATGCATAGCTTAGAGATGATTTGAGGTGTATACAAGAATGTGTGTAGGTTCCACATAAATGTTACATCATTTTACATGAAGGATTGTGCATCAGCCAAGTTGGTATCTATAAGGGATCCTAAAACCAGTTATCCAGGAAAGCCAAGGGAGAACTAAACTATCATTTTTCTTTTAATATTTTATANGCTTAACTTTTATTTATAAACTTCATAGCTTACCACAAAGTCTAAAGAAATTTGATTAAAATTAAACCAAGAAAAAAAATCAAGACAAAATATAGATTTAGGCCATCTATCCACTCCCTAATATGATGAATGCATGCTGAGGACACACCACATGCTTTCTCATGTGAGGGTGGAATACAGAGAGAGAGAGGCCAAGGGAGGAAAGGAGGCTCTGTCATGGTCTTTTCTAACTTGTCTGTATAATCTCTGCCCTGTACTCCCACCCATCCAGAAATANTAAACTCTTGATCTAGGAAAGTAAAATGAACAAGATATAAGTGTGAAATGAATGGCAAATGTCAACCTAATTGTAGGTATTTAATGAGACTCTAGACTTCAGCTAAAGCTGAACTGGATGATCCTGCCTACTTCCCCAAAGTCAGGAGCCAGAAGGGCAGAGTTCATAGGTCATTCTCTAGGGAGCCACAGTTGGGGTGCCTGTGGCCGAAGTAGCTGAGTTCATGTACACTTCCACGTGGAAGCTNAGTAACCAGCNTAAGGCATTGGGCAGTGTGGTATAATCAAGAGTAAAGACACATGTATGCAACTTGGCCAAACAGTGACTATTTCTAGTTTCTAAGCATGAAAGTTTCAGAACACTCGAGTTACCTGAGTTTTATCTCAGCCTAGTGATCAAAGAGGGAACTACAGCACCTGACACATGAGCCTCTCACTTAGGCAAACCAGTTGCAAAGAGACCACAACTGAACTACCTAAAGACGAAGCCACTGGCCACCGAATGGCAGATCCAAACAGGATGTGTTGCCTAACTGCCNTCTCAGTCAGATTTCAAAGACACTGAAAACAGCATATAAAATAGGTCACAGTATGTTCATACCTTGCATGTTGGGGTGTTNTCTGTAAATCTTAAATGAAATATGAAACAAAATTTGCCTAATCCTTTTTAATTTTCCTCTTAAAATACTGTCTAGAGAAAGTCAAACTACAAATATGGTTTACCCATAATGCCCCTGCACAGCAGTGTTCTGAGCTACTGTACCTCTGGCTTAGAGGAACCTTAGAGATCTCAACAGTCGTCTTTGTAAATTTACAGCATCACAGAAATAGTGGAAAAGCCACCTCTTCCATATTTACTTCCAAGTGCATTCTGGGAGGAGAGATCACTCTCTCTCCCTTGTATGTTNTATTAACATACAATCAAAANAACTGATATTGCAGCCTAAAANCTTTTTCCCAAAACAATACAAAATTTCACNTTACACAACATGTTGCACACTTGATGTGGTTAATATGTCAGCAGCAGCAGCAGCCAGAAATGTCCCATCTGTGATTCCTCCTTGAGTCTTGTCACCACTCTGCAGAATTCTGACAGCATCTACAGTGACAGGTGTGCTCCCTAACTGAAAGCTGCATATCTCGTGTCAAATATGTACCCAACACGCTGGAGAATTATTACACGCTGGAGAATCCTGAAAAGAAAGTTTTTTGGGTTGTCAAGTCCTGAGAGAGTTACCTCTATCATTTGTCCAGTATTGGCCTAATGGGAAAGTGTAGGGCTTGTCTCAAGTCCTTGTTCAAGTAGTCTGTCAGGCTGGATCATCTCAGCTGGCCATCTTGAAATTGTCTTGAGCAGTTTGTAGTCCAAAGCCGATCTTTGGGTGGTGTTAATCAGCTTAATGCTTTATCACAGTCCANGTGGAATCGTCNTTGTGGGATCCCGTCATCTTTTTGGAAACTTCAAAGTCACTGTTAGGCGTGATCATGGTTCCTGCAGGGTTTGTTTTTTTGTTTTTTGTTGTTTGTTTTTGTTTTTGTGCCTACTTTGTGGTTTGGAGCAAGTCTGATAAATTTCTGCCTCTCGGAACCACGAATGCTCTTTTCTGGAAGAGAATATTCTCACAGCAACTTCTTCTCCCCGCCGCTTGCCTCGACAAACTTCTCCAAACTGACCTTTGCCAATGCTTTCTTGTAATACGATGGTCCTGGCAATTGTTCTCTGAACAAGCAGCGGTAAACCCTTTATTCCTGGTAGCAGTGTCACTGTCACCAACATGGTGACACTTGCTTAAAGCTTGCAATTTTCCCTCGTGGATCCACTAAGCTGTCTCTTTTTTGCCTCCATGCAAAATAAAAAATTTTACATTCCAGAGGCTGGAGAGAGGGCTCAGCAATTAAGGACACTGGCTGCTCTTCTGGAGGACCAGGGTTTGGTCCCTAGCACCCACACAGCAGCTCACAACCATCTATAACCCAGTTCCAGGGGAGTGGATGCCTTGGCTTCGGCCATCACCAGGCATGAACCATGGTGTACAGGCATACATGCAGGTAAAATAATCATACACATAAAAATGTTTAAAACTTCACATTCCAAACTGGTGATCACCTATGATAAACATTTCATAAACCTCCCTATGTCTTCCCAGATGCCTCATTTTAACATGGAAAAATGAAGTAAAACCGAGTTTATTTCAGGTAGATAATTCAAGTTTTATTCTCAGTGATAGGACCATAGATGCTACTGCTGACAAAAATGATGAGTCTCTGAGGTGCTCCAACCCAAGGGGAACTGTACTGCTTTCATTAGACATGACTATCACAAGTGGCCATGGACCCCGAGCACAAATTACTTGTGCATTGTGAGATACAATAAGACAATTGAAGTTGGGAACACAGACAAAGTCCCTAAGAGGAAAAGGAACCCAGCACATTAGGAAATGCTCAGTGTTGTGTAGCAGCCATTAACTGTGGTGTGTATGACGAGAAGCTGGCAGAAAAGACGTCACTAGAACAGCTGAGGGAGCAGGGGACAGCAGCTCAGGAAGGTCACCACACTGAGTGCTCGGGCTGAATCTGGCTGGTAGCAGTTCCTCACAACATGACTGAGTTCCACTCGTCACTCTGGGGTTTGCTGTTTGTGTTTTGCGTTTCCAAATGCCCTACTGAGATTGCTTTCTTGAAGACACCATTATNTCCTGGTCTCCAACAAATGTCAATTGTCCAGTCTCCTCTTAAAATTTAGCATCTGGCTGTGACTTGAAACTCTTGTTTTCTGGACAGAACAAACTTCTAACTTCCCATCTATTCTTCTATCATTTTTCAGTTTTCATTTGGACTTTAGCTCAAGATCCATAATTATCTCAGAAGGGCTGGGTTTGGCTCTCTTCCTATCATGTAAGCNTTGAAATCCCATCCTTCAGAATGTTAACCTGATTGTGGAGAATGGTTCAGGACNACAGGACCTGACACTGTACTTCTTATATTATCTGCCNAGTAGAGGAAACAACAAAGGAGAAATGGTGGTGAAGGGGCCCAGCAGAGGTGGATATGNGGAAGGGNGGTTGGGATGTGAGGCTCACTAGTCAGGAAGGAGTGGCAGCTTAGGAATCACAAGTAGGCTATGCATATGGATTTGAGTTAATAAAGAACTTGAGTCCACATCACAAGACATGTCCTCAAGTTCTACCTAGCTGTCACTGATACTTCAAGGAGAAAAGAGGAGAGTAGGGAGCTGAAGTCACAAAGGAAGATCAGTAAATTCTAAGGTAAGGAAGTAACTGCAGCCAATAATGAGTTTCACCTTGCATTAAACATAGCCAACCTGGAAGCTGGCGACACCACAAAGAATATTCTGTACCTAGCACTGGAGGAGTCATCCGGATATAGTTCTTAATATAGGAAGCTGGTAAAATTCTATTCTGGTGTTGGAACTTGGAAAGTGGTCACCTAGTCTCACTATGACATGGTGAGTGCTTTAAAATGAAAGACATAGAAAGCGAAGATTTCGCTCTGACTTTCCTGTCTTGTCAACCCTCACTCTTCCCCGCGGTGGGTCACAGAAATCAGAATCCCTTCTCTCTAAGGTGGCTTGTAAGCTAGAACCCCTTTCCTAAGCTGCCCATGAAAGCTCTGACAGTAGAGTATAAGACCCACATGCAGAAGGGCTCCTGCCTCACNCCTGGGAGGAAGGCAGGCTACAGAGTCCAAGAAGGACCTGAATATGCATGCTTGCTGGGCACCCCCTTCAGCCCAGTCTTCACCAGATCTAAGCAGAAGAGTGATTTGTTGTCCTTGCAGCTTTAAGTCCTCAGACTGAAGCACCCTGTGCCAATGAAACTTGGATTAAATAAATTCGCCACGATTTTCCCTGCTTGCTTGTCATCTATTCTGGACATCAGCTGTG
>LZPO01087915.1:0-16136 GCA_001675575.1 Neotoma lepida | reverse complement strand
AAAGAAAGAAAGAAAGAAAGAAAGGAAGGAAGGAAGGAAGGAAGGAAGGAAGGAAGGAAGGAAGGAAGGAAGGAAGGAAGGAAGGAAGGAAGGAAGGAAGGAAGAGTAAAAGAAAGGTAGAAGGAAGGAGGAAAGATGGAGAGCAAGCAAAATGATGTGTAATCCATGTTCACTAAGGCTGGGGAAATTTTTGAAGGACCACCATGAATCCCCAGGTTTTCTTCTTCCATCGAAGGAAAATGTCTTCAGGATCTCGGAGACTCTCCAGAAAAGGGATTTGTAAAACTGGGTGCTCCTGACTCCAGAGCTTTCTTCATTATTCATTGTTGACTATACTTTCCCTGCAAACAGATCTGGCTTCTAAATTCCTAGGCTAAAGGGACCTTTTATCATATTCTTGTCTCTTTTTCATTTTAAAGGCCAATGCCATATTTCGATAAATTTCATTTATGTAGAAGGAATGGTCTGGAGCCTGGAAGAGCTGAGACTGCAGGAGAAGCTTCCATTGAGAGTCATCAAATGATGCTCCAAGCACTCCTCAACCAGCATTACATACTGGCCTTACTCAGACAGCTTTTAAAAATGTCCAGCCCTAGACCCTGTAAAACTCTATTAATCTGTTTGAAGTGAAGCCAAAGCGAAGATTAAAAGCTTCCTAAGTAATACTATCATATATGATGCTGAAAATGTGGCTTTGTAACTAAAAAGTGGCATTAAGGAGACCCCAGTAAAGTAGATCACCAGGAGGACCATGAGCCTGATGGATTTGCTACGAATCCATTATCAGCTCCCTATGATGAGATGCATGCACTTTACTGAGTCAGGCAAATGATTAAAACAACAAGCTCTTAGTTTTAGCATGAAGTGACAATACCTACCTCACAGGACAGTTGTAAAGTTTAAACAAGAAAAGGTATATGTGAAGCAGTTGGTTTTGCATCCATTCCATGATATGCATCTGCTCACGTCTGTTAACCTCACTACCCAGCACAAATCCTTAGTGCACAACCACACCCCAATCACAATCAAAATAATGAATAAACATTATATAACTAACAGTATTTACTAAGCCTCTTCTGGTTTGCATAATCGTGCCTAGGATGTGATGGCTTGTCTCCCCACTGCTTTGGTGTTTTACCTCATTTCCTGCCTAGACTGAATAAATGCAAATACCAGTTGCTTGCAGGAACACACTAGGGGCCTTGGTTCTTGACAGAGCTCAACAATTAAATTCCAAGATATAGTTCTACTGCATCAGGTCAACTTTCTTAACCTTTCATAAAATGTATAGCCTTTTGGGTGATTCTGATGGTCAAGCACATTTGGGAAACACGGGATTAGAAATGAGGGAAGAAATCTGAAAACAGAGTAGGCAAGCAATTCAACTCTAGTAAGAAGCAGACACACAAAAGTCTTTCAACATACATGTAGCAAGTGTCTCTGAGCCAAACCGAGACCCATGCATATGGGGCTTTCTTTACAAAACAAGCATAGTGATTGACTTAGAGTACCCGGGTTTGTCTGAAATTTAAGGAAGTTTATAGCATCAAGAATAACCAAAGAGCAACAGCAAGTACTCTGGAATTTCCAAGTACACCTCATTATTCCCACGGCTCCCTTCTGTTTGAGTACAAATGTTCAACATTCACTTCACTTACAAGGCAGCAGCATCTTGAGAGGAAGAGATGGCTAGGAAGGCAGATTTGAAATGTACCACAGCCGTGAAACCTAAGATATCTATCTTCACTAATTTACAGCAAAGCTTGCNCTGCCAGGGTTGNTACTGGGGAATTCAACAAAGTAGCCTGCTTTGCAAGAATATAGAGGCAATGTCCAAAACTTACTGTAAAAGTACTGGTGATGAAAGAGTTGAGAAACCTTTCACACTTCTCCAATGCTCTAAAACAAACCCTGCTTATTCTATCAAGGGCAGCTAACTCAGTGGCATGATTCCCTTACAAGATCAACACTACTCAGACTGGTTTTCATGGCCTTTTAATCTCAACAGCAGCATTTTATGCCTAGCCTTCTGTGAAGACATCAGAAAAGATAAAGGCCCTTTGTCTTCATGGACCAGGTGTCAGGGTGATCTCACCTTGCCAAGGAAGTAATCCTATCAACCAAACCGTTATCAGAGTTATGACTCCTTCCTGGGCAGTTAAGAGGTCCTTATGGATGAATCATTTAACTNTAAACNAAACTTTAGCTATTATTACCCTTGAGGGATTTTTTCCAGGTTATGGGATCATAAATAATTGGTTATATTAATAGACCTAAAAATGATATATCANTTCATTATAACAAAGGAAGTCTCTCCCACAAACACCAGACAACATTTTGATAGGTCATAGAAGGAAGAAGGCAGGGCTTTGTTTATTTAAGGGATGTTCACCTCCTGCTCCGGGCACCCTACTGGAACAAAGGTGGTTCTGACGACAGCAGATAACAAAGAAAATTTGTCCCCAAAGTTGAGGAGCAGGTCTCAAGAGCTCCAAGTAACATCAAATCATACATGCTAATTGATCTTCATAACTCACCCAAAGAAATAGTTTAAGCAAGTCTAAGGGATTGTGTCAGTCACTGAATAAAATCTGTTATTCCATTTCACGGTACTCCAGCAATGAAAGATCATCCAGTCATAATACGACAAGAAAGAAAGAAAACTAGCAAGCAAAAGAAAACCACATCCAGAAGTAGGAAGGGTTGAACACAGCGCTGTTTGCAAACAGGCCATTAGGAACAATGTAAACATCTAGCAGTAGGGGTGTGGACCAACTGTGAAACNTCTACTAAATGAAAGCAGCTTAAATGATTTAGGACTACGTACTACTAGAGACATCTACCCAAGATTCATTTTTTTTTTTTAACTAAGCAAGTTCTGAAGAATTATCNGTACCACAGCATCACTCATTAACCACTCTCAACCCTGTACGCACTACAGTTCTGTATCTATTCTAATGGTACATTTCTATGCATGTAAACCAGTAGTGAAAACATGGATATGTGATGAAAAAGCTAGGAGATGTCTAAAATTTTATACGTTAGTGAAAAGGGACTTTTTTTATCTGAAGTTTCTTTAGTACAGGGATAATGTGTGTATATTGCTCNTTATGCACTATGCATTAAACTAAAAGACTAAGCGAAATCCTCCCTTTAAAGACTACAGTGTCCCAACTCGGTCCTATGGGTTTATGCTCCCTAGGGGAGACGTAAATGTATCTAAAACGTTATTCTTAGATTCTAGGATAGGAAGGCTGGCTTACAGGGGGAGCTGGACATTGCTCAGGCCTGATGGAGGGCAGATTCTTGATACATGCAGACTTTATTTCCTTACAGAAAAGAAGTGATCAAGTCAGAACTGTGTCTTAGAAGGGAAACCCAGCCAAAGCGTGTAGGAAAACAATCAGCAAAGAGAACCCTGCCAAGTGGGGATAGTGTTGTTAGCAGGGTTCCGCTATGACAGATGGAAAGATGTTGAATTCCATAGCTATAACATCGGGGGTTGACATTCACACTTGAGTTTGTGATCAGATTATGACTGGCAGACCCATAAAGTGTAGAGTGCAGCTCATTAGAGGTGAACTGTTAACAACACAGGGACAAAAAAAATGTCAGAAAATTCCTTAGAGACATTGAGAAGAAGCTGAAAAGAAGGAAGGTGGGGGTATAGTAGAGTAGGATGGCTGTCCAGCTTTGGGAATCTCTATTATCTGTCTGTCTGTCTATCATCTATCTGTCTATTCACCTCATCTCTCACTACNTTATGCACTATGCATTAAACTAAAAGACTAAGCGAAATCCTCCCTTTAAAGACTACAGTGTCCCAACTCGGTCCTATGGGTTTATGCTCCCTAGGGGAGACGTAAATGTATCTAAAACGTTATTCTTAGATTCTAGGATAGGAAGGCTGGCTTACAGGGGGAGCTGGACATTGCTCAGGCCTGATGGAGGGCAGATTCTTGATACATGCAGACTTTATTTCCTTACAGAAAAGAAGTGATCAAGTCAGAACTGTGTCTTAGAAGGGAAACCCAGCCAAAGCGTGTAGGAAAACAATCAGCAAAGAGAACCCTGCCAAGTGGGGATAGTGTTGTTAGCAGGGTTCCGCTATGACAGATGGAAAGATGTTGAATTCCATAGCTATAACATCGGGGGTTGACATTCACACTTGAGTTTGTGATCAGATTATGACTGGCAGACCCATAAAGTGTAGAGTGCAGCTCATTAGAGGTGAACTGTTAACAACACAGGGACAAAAAAAATGTCAGAAAATTCCTTAGAGACATTGAGAAGAAGCTGAAAAGAAGGAAGGTGGGGGTATAGTAGAGTAGGATGGCTGTCCAGCTTTGGGAATCTCTATTATCTGTCTGTCTGTCTATCATCTATCTGTCTATTCACCTCATCTCTCACTACGTGTGTGTGTGTGTGTGTGTGGTGTGTGTGTGTATGTGTGTGTGTTTGTGTGTGTGTGTGTACATATCTACACATCTGTGCTCACATTCTAATGTTCTTCTATCATATTCTTCAAAACATAAAAGGTCAAGAAGATATTCTTAATTAAGTAAGCATTTAATTAGCCATGTTCTCGGATGCCATTATATTCAGTATGATGCCTAAAGACAANTGAGATGAGAGCTAGCTCCACAAAGGTTANATTTTCTAAGGAAACAAAATATAGCTAAAGCATTATTGTGCACTCTGGAATAAGAATTCAGCCATATAATCACCCTTAACAAAGAGTGGCCTCCNGCTATTTTAGACATTTCCTCCTACATGCCTCAGCAGAGACCTAGCATGATCCAACTCAGCTCACAAGCCCAGGACTATAATTTTGTACACAGTGTGCTATTGTCCTGCCTGCTACTTGTTCTCTAGTCTACTGCTCTAAATCCCACCCACCTTTTAAACACAAGGATAATCCCTACAAGGATAATCCCTATATCCTTGGGAAAGTCCCACAGACTAATAAGAAGAGATTGGCTTAAACAGGAAGGCTACTAAAAGCACAGAATGGGATTAGGTACTAAGATAGCAGATTCAATTCGCCTTAAGAAAGCACTGTCGTGGCTCTCTAAGCAGGCCTTGTATGTAATGGANGTCATAACTCACAGTCTGCCTTTTTAGATTGGCAGAAATCTTAACCAAACTATGATCCTTGCTAACCCTGCTCTCTGTTGACTCCTCTCAGGCTTGGAAGAGAAGAGATCATGTAAGAATCCACTATATCCTCAGTGGGACTCACTGAAACTCAGGAAACCTGCCTTCATAGAGCATCATTACACATGGATGAGGGGGACACACCCTTGCTCTGAAACTGGCTTTTTTGTGAGGATGGGAGTCTGGTTCCACAAGAGAGCCCAATGAGGTCAAGTGATAGGCCAGTGAGATGAGCCTGGTAGCTAAGCACCAGAGCACAGGGATGAATGTATAGAGGTTATAGGTACCCAAAGACCATTGAAGGAGAAAAGCAAATCAAAACAGTTCATTTTTCTCTGCACTAGACTAGCAGCACCAGGATCCTGCAGTTACCTGAGGTTTCTTCACCTTAATGATCCAGGTGGGTGGGACAATGACAGCAGCATGAGCCCCCAGGGAGCAGGGTTCCTCAATGTGATGCAGCATGAAGCAGGTCACCTTATTGTGAAACTGAAGAGAAAAACAGGCTAATGAGCAATTCTGAGTAAGAGGTCATTTACAGCAAGAAGGGATAGCTACACACGCACACACACATGCACACACACATGCACACACACACCCATAGACACGCTCACACGTGCACACACATACACACACACACGTAATTACACATTAAGAAACACANGCATCTCATCAGCATTCAATCACCTAACTACAAGCTTAGAGACCAGATCAATTCATTCCAATATAGACNTAACAGTTGTAAATAAGAGACTAGAAGGATGATGCCTGCTAAGACCTTCTAACTGCTTAATGGACTATTTATACAAAGATGCTGAGTCTTGGAGGGCTCTACTAACCTTAACAACACACACTGTTTCTATTATATAACATAGGGAAGAAAATGAAGACAATTGGGAAGGCCNTGGCCACCTCCTGATGTTTTGTTTCTACAACCGTTGTTGCAAATNCTCCCAAGTAATCTTTCAAGTGTAGGGAGCCAAGAAGGAAGCAAGTGGTCTCTTCTAGAAAGCTATTAACCTCAATGGTAACAAAACACAAAGAGACNAGTCTACTGGGCTTATCTAGAGCCTTTAAAAATACAGTGGTCTTATTATACTNGGCAGGCCTGAGGAGCCTGTTCATGACAGGAAGGAAGAAACCATGAACTAGAAACAGCCACCAGAACACCCCAGTGTGAGGGGGCAACTCACCACTCTGTTGTGAGACTGGCACTGTGACCTCAGTCTAATCATATTTTCAGTCACCTTCTGACTATGAGGTGATAGTCATGTGTGGGGACTTTTATTAGAAATTTCATTTCTAATAAACATAAAAATCAGCTATGCAATAATTAAAGGATTTAAGTTCTAATCAATGGCTTTTATTTAAATTAGTTTGAACTTGAATTATACTTATTATAACCAACACACAATTCACATTTCAACTGAACTGGAGCTATTTAAGAGTGAAAGAAACCACTGATAATAACAATGTTGGGAGAACAGACATCAATTAGAACTGTCTGAGGAAAACTGGCAAATACAGCTACTCTAATTTTATTCTACACTATCACAAAGACTTTATTTTCACTTCTGCATATTGTCAAGATCTCCTGTGATCCAGTAGTTAATTAACATCAATCATGGATAAAACAGTGATTAAATAATCAATAATTCCCCATGCCACCCATTATTTGGGATCCACAAAGAAACTAAACCGGGGGAATGCCACACCAGAAAAATATCATTTGAACACCTCCTTTCAAAATTGATTGTTTTTTAAGCAATTCAAACTAAACATCAATGCATGCGCATTGCACATCTAAAGTGGTAAGGGTCTCAATCACTGTCTAAGCAACTCTTTCAACTTATACTTGAGTGATCTCCAAGCTAAAGACTAACAGGTGCACTCAGGATTGTATAGCCTTTAAATGTTGGAGCCAAGACATATACATAGGAAACCCAGCTCCCCAACCCAAGGTTTTCCCCCTATATCATAGAGGATCAGTTATTTGTTTATTTATCTGATATCAAATTTCNTGGAAGGAATTATTTATACTACTAAAATATATCAATACTGTAATTTGTGAGAATATATTCTGCATATAAGGCCTTGCAAAATTGATTGCTACACTTTCTGGGATATTAAAAATTTGTGAAATTGGCCAAAGCTCTGCCACAACGGTTAAGTGAAAAGTAAGTCTCTGTAGTGAATCAGTTAGATGGCAGATTAATGAAGAGACTACGGATGTTCACTGTAAAGTAGGGTTAAGGCTTCAAATTAATGGACTTTGAATAAAGACATCTCACTCCAGGGTCACAGGAGCAGCAGTCTATCAGAACAGACTCGCCGTGAATCTATCCCAGCAGCAGGCTCTTACCAGCTCAGGAAAGCTAGCAGCATGGGAAGCATTAGGGATTAGTTGACACCTTAAATCCAGAGGGAGATCCTGTGCTTATGACGTAGAGTTTCAATGTGAGTAGGATAGCCTTGTACTTCTGAACATGTTTTTAAACAGAAGCACCAACTTTACATGTGTAACAACTGGGATGAAATGGAAATGCTAAGAAAAAACAAAACAAAACAACAACAACAACAACAACAACAACAAAAAAGAACATGGCATGATGGTGGCACAGCAAACACTGAACCTTCCAGAACAGTGGGTCTGTAACTAATAACCAGAGGCTCTCGACAGATGAAGGCCCTGGGAAAATTACGCTAGTGAGACTATTGGATTGAATCTTATAGACTTGCTATAATGTAAAGTTTAACTCACAAAAATGTCAACTGCAATTGTTTCAAACTGCATCCATTCCAGCCTCTTTGCTAGTTTTGAATCTACTGTGTGTAGACCTGTAAACCTTGAATCTAGCTAACACACACAGACCTTCTTTTCAGGTCTCCTTTGCAATAAACGGGTGATATATTTTTATCTACACAGTCACTCAAAAAAAAGTAGATGAAAAGCTGATATCCTAGTGCATATCATATAATCCAGGCATCCAGGTGGCTGAAGCAGAAGGATCAGGAATACAAGGATAACACATTCTACATAGCTAGACTCTAGNTTGAAAAATAAGAGTAGACAGGTTGAGAGAGTTGAGGGAGGTGGTTAACTGTTTCTGCAAAGGCTTGGGTGTGCTGCAAATACTCAATTCATCACTGTGATACAAACGGAGCTGCAGATATCCCATAAACAATTGAGTATGGCTATGTTGCAACTAACTATTATATAAAAATAGGTGGCAGCCATATTTGGCCCTGGATGCCATAATTTGCCAACTGTGTTAAAGTAAAAAGCAGCCACAAAGGAAAGCAAATAAGAAAGTGCAACGTCTGTTTTGGACAGAGGGGTCAAGTGCTTTTAAGAGTAGGAGAGAATGAGGCAGGAGATAAAAGAAGAGTAAATGGAAAATTAGTGTGGGATCTTAATGAATATTCATGGCCAAATACAAGGAAGAGCTATATTTCAGTGGGCACAAGGATAGCTACGAAAACATCTGAACCCAAAGAACAACACAAAAGGCACTCATTCTCCACAGTCCAGTAACACAGTCACCCACATCAAGATCAGGAGAACCAGGATGCTTAGACCCCCAGGATGCTGAGTTCACTCAAGGCTCCCTGTGTTGGACTTTAGTATGATGAGGAGCCCTTAGTAGTCTAGTGGACAGGGGGTGACATGTGGGTGAGCTAGGGGGAAGGAGCTCTAGATTCCAGTTCCAGGGTGAGACACATAGAGAGTTTCCAAGCTTTCATCCTGGGCTTGAAGTAAAATTTGTCTCTGGTTTTTCCCTACTTATATTTGCTTTTGATCTATAGTTTTACTCTCTTCTTCTAAGGATGCTATAGGAGAAAACTGAGTACTTTTCGGGTAATCTTCCACATGTAGGCAGGAACTCGAGCATTGGAATGGCCAGTTCTGGTCACACGTGAGCCCGTGTCGCTTATTTCATCCCACACTTACCGCCTGCTTGCACCAAGAACAGCTGATGGCCACGATCTCTTTACTGTGGAAGGAGAACTTTTGCTGGAAGCCCTGAGACAGTAGGACAAGAGACAGAGAGTTTAAAACCTGCTTCATTATNGCCCATATTTGCCCTCCTGAGGTTCACTGAAGTGAAAGAGGCCAGAATTGTCATCCATTGCTATAGTAACCATTACTGCAAGTGTCACATAACACTACCCTCTCCACCTTCTGCCATGAAATCATTTTCTATTTCTGAGCCATCTGGAACATGAAACAAAGGAGGCAGTGGTGTCTCCCACACCACAAGCTTCTCTAAGCTAGCCACACTAANGTAAGAGATTTCCCTTTAAAAATGTGTCTCATATATAGATATATATGTGTGTATGCACATATAGTATATGTATACACACACATCTATCATAAACTATTATAAACTACACTACATATTTTTAACTAAAATTAAAACAATTGCTTCACCTGGTCATATACTATTGAGGCTCTGTTCAACTTTAGTATCTGAGAACCCAGGAAAAGAGAAATTAAATACCAAAGGCAGTACCTAGATGCCAGGATCTGGGAGAAGTCCAAGCTTAGATTAATAAATTCAAAGGCTTTCACCCTCCCCTTAGGATGTTTGTTCTCAAAACAAGCAGCTTTTCCGTTTCACTCTTAACCAGCAAGCAGTAACAAAGACAATGCAAGTGCCAAAGAGTCTCCTCAGACTAGCAAGCAAACTGACTCTCCCATCAAGAACAGTAATCCCCCAAAGGAAGTGCTCAAAGAAGCTTCTCCCAGATGCAGCCACTTCCCTCCTCCTGTGCAGTTTCCCTGTCAGACCTAAAAGATCCAATCTTGAAGCAGACTTCCTGGTCTTAGGGCTCTTACAATCTTTCTACCCCTCCTTCCGAGANGTTCNCNGAGTCTTAAGTGTAAGGGGATGTGTTGTAGNTGTTTCATTCGGGGCTGGGCACCCAACAGTGAATTGTTCTCTGCTTTCTGACATGTCATGGCTTTCTGTAGTGGTCTTCATCTGTTGTGAAAAGAAGTATCTTTGATCGAGATGAGAGCTACACTTATCTGTGTATATAAGGATTGGTTACCAGATTGCAGTTAGGAATTACCATGGGTTAGGAAAATGGCAGTAGTAGCCTCTCCTAAGAGATCTCTGACCTCACTTGCCCCACGTAATTGGCTAGGTTTCCAGTACCAGACATGATTTCCCTCCTGTTCAACTGGCCTTAAGTCCAGTTTAGGGAGCTATTGGTTACCACCAAGACAGACATGCCACTATTGCACCTTCATGGATATCTTGCTGTGCTGACCATTATTCTGGTTCAGAGGTGTCACAGCTGAGTAGGACTAGTGAATGTTCTGCTCCTTTGGCAGACTGAGTAGCACTTTATGATACTGCAAAAGCTAATCCTAAGGAAGGATGGTTTTGGGTCAGATCCAGCTCAAGTCTTCTTTGTCTTGTGTACAAAGTACTCAGTGTCTTCAGCAATGGGACTTACCTTCAACTTCTGGGAATCAACCAAGGGCAATAGCAATAGCCTATATTGTTTTAGGAGTCTTTTAGACTCCCATGACCAACATCTCTAAAGGAGGTTTCTCGTGCCTGGTACTGGGGAATTTATTAGATTCTCTAAGGCTCTTGGGTGAAGTGTTATCACCTTAAGTGCATAAATTCATTTAAACTGTGTGTGTGTGCACATACATAGACTTATTTGTATTATATGTAAATTTAGATAAATATAAAATGATTCCTTAAGGCTTTTTCAGGCATCCTTAGTATTACTGTGTTATTCCCCCTTCCTTCCCTCACCTTCTATATTGACCTCCTTTCTCCTTCCCAATTAAAGTCCCTACCACAGAGATGATACAAGTGAGAAAGGGAGAAAGTGGAAACATGACTTCTTAATTTGGAGTTGTAATAAGCCTCTCTTGGCTTTGTAGCAACATCTCCATAACAATCAACAATAGTGATAATATTTTTACTCCCTGTTCAGGAGTAACCACCCTTAGAGAGACTCCTATCCTTAGGAGAGGTGCTTGCAAATTGGCATAGGATTAGCATCTGGTATCTTACCCTTTGGGAGACTTTGTTCCATTCCCAGAACAATCTGAATGGCTCCTGGCCTAATGCTGCTTATGCTGAACCCCTGCTTTCCTTCTGGGAGTCTAGTATTGTGTTCTGTGTTATGTAAAAGATACTTAGGCAAACAAGCCTCAGTGAAATTCCTGGGCAAGGAATCTTAATGAGACAGATAAATAATATTTATATGTGTTTCACAACTCACTACTGGAGGGACTTGGCATAGTCTACAGGACTCTCAGTGGAAGCTGGTGGTATCTGGTTTCCTCCAGGCTTCCCCCTATGTTTCCTTTGTGTTGACCTTTCTCTGTGTCTTTCTGTCATAATAAACCATAGACAGAAGTTCTATGTGCTGCTTCCTNCAAGCCCTCTTGTGAAGCATTACACCCTGGGTGAACTCCAGGACCCCTGACACAGCCTCTCCAGCTATGTCTTGCTAAACCTCGTTCTGTCAACAGCAGTGGCTTTTCTCCAGGACAATACTGCTTCTGTGTCACACATTTACTGAAATCCAGGGTCAGCTTTGACATCCATATACCCACAGCAATCACCGGCCCACCTCCAGTGATGAAGTGTCAAAACCACTTGACAGGGATATTACTGAGGGCACACAAGATCTAATGGGCTAGAAGATGAGGTGTGCAAGGCTCTTCAAAAATGATAGCAAACTGCTCAATGTGTCCCAAAGAGGCCAAAATGGCTTAGCGTTGGAGACACTTGAAAAGTTCATTCAAGTCAATTTTGAGGGAGCAATAAAAGAGATAGATGGCACATGTCTTCAGCACTGGAGTGGAAATCTGTGACATTGTCTGATCAAAGGAGCAAGTGCCTAAGAGAAAGTATGATGGAACTAGCATGGGACAGAGCCCGGGAATTTCTCAGGTGCTGGACTTCATGCCTACCCAGGCATCCAAGTATGTCCCCTGATCATTGCACATGTGACACTGCTCATGCTATGTCTCATCTCTTTATCAACAGTCCTTCCCCCCCTTATTTTTCATTGCCACAAAGCAAGCTGGTATTGTTTCAGTGTGTGCCACCTGGTCAAAGGCTTCAGTGACACTTCTTTCATTGAAGAAGAAACCATTCATCCAAGCATTTGGTACACTCACAATCCTCCCAATCAGCTTTGAATTTTTCCGTGTGTGTGTGTGTGTGTGTGTGTGTGTGTGTGTGTGCACATTTGCATGTGTTTTGGTACATTCATGTGTAAGAGCACAGCATCTGGAGGCCAAAGGTTAATATCTGGGTGTCTTCCTTAGTCACTCTCTACTTTATTTTCTGGAGCAGGGTCTCACTCAATCTGGTACTCGCTGATTCAGCTCAGCAAGCTTGGCCTAGGGGATCACTTCTCTCTGCCTCTCAAGAGCTGGAGTTAAAACCGGTCACACTCACTCCGCTTTTATGCAGATGCTGGGGGTCAAAACTCTGGTCCTCAAAGTTGCATGGCAAGTGTTTTATCCTCTTAGCCATCTCCCCTGCTCCAGATCAATGTTTTGACATTAATATTCCACTCTTACTATAAACTCATGTCTACCCAATGAGATGGGTCTAATTATATTCCACAGCATGCCTTGTTCTTTTAAATTTGCATGTCTGGGCCCAACCCTCTTTGTTTATTCTCACCCAATCACCTAGAAAGCTGTCATCACTCTACATGCAGTGTCTACATTTCAAATCCATAGCAAAAAATCTAAAAAGTCCTCCCAAATTACTCCAGTTTTCATGATCTCTCCATTGGCTATGAGCTATGTTGCCTGGACCTCACCCCTGCCACTATTTAGTTGTCCTAAGTTTCTGGTGGTTTGATATGCTCACCCATCTCCAATAGAGGCGTAAGGTCCTGAAGTAAATTACTTCATAGTTCTTGGGAACTGAGAATGGTGCTTTAGGTATCACCATGTACATATTTTGTTACTAACTAAATGAGAAAGTTGCTGTTACCATGTCTTAACTCAGCTATGAACATCGTGCTATACAAGCTTTATCCCAACATCTTATCCCAAGTTATCTGATACTATGCCTCCTCANAGTACCCTCAGTCAGGCAGATAATCTGCCTCTATAGACACTGCAAACATAAAAAAAAGTTTCTAAATTTCACTAATAAGTGCTCAATATTGCAATGTTGTGTNTGAGATATCAATAGGGTAAAATGTGTGGCATGGTACCAATGTAGCCTCATTGAGATGTCTGCTAAACGTTATGACCCAGGTACCAGTCCCTCAATTCACACATATCAGACAGCTGTACATCAAACAGAAGCAGAGGGATGGGAAAGCCGAGAACAGTTCTTGAATCTTCTTATTGCCTAAGTGATTTTAGGCAAATCATGGACTTCTAACTTCTCTCTGAANCCCAAAATGGGAACAATTCAAAATCTCCAATTCATGGTAAGTATCAAATGAGACCATGTATTGAGAGGGTGTTATAATATCACATACACATGTGTGTGGAGAGGTCTATGAATACATATGAAAGCNTACTTTTTATTGATAAATCCATCAGCAGGGACCTTTTCTACCTTGACAAGAAAACCTTCTTCTTTTTAAGATAAGACTGGGTGCTACTCTATTCACTGATTCAACTTGTGTGCACTCAGTTGCATCCTCATTGTATTGTATATTAGCCTTCCAGC
Organism: Neotoma lepida; assembly: GCA_001675575.1. Classification (NCBI taxonomy): domain Eukaryota; kingdom Metazoa; phylum Chordata; class Mammalia; order Rodentia; family Cricetidae; genus Neotoma; species Neotoma lepida. The sequence continues at coordinate 2,295 of LZPO01087915.1, read as the reverse complement.
TTCATGAAGAAAACAGTCTATTGGGGTGCTGACAGCAGCCTGCTACCCAAAACAAACAAAGCCAGTCACAACTAGGGCACTCAGCATAATAGTTCTATAGAACTGTGATGGGTCCCTGAGAATTTAACTTCTAGGTAAGCAGCTTGGTGCTTTATTTTGGATTCTAGTCCAGCTGAGTCACAGAGACCATGGCTTCAGAGCTATTACCTNATACACGGACATAAACAGAGCTTGTTCATAGCTTCTGTGGACCAAGTTCCCATAGACTACCTGCTATGGGGAGATTTTGGCCAGTCTCTTAAGTGTAATAAAAAGAGCCAGATCCTAATTACTCTGGCTTAATTCTGGTCCACATCTGCTATTATGGCATTGAAAGATACCCTGACTGAATTTTAAATGGCTCTGTGGTTTTTNGGGGCTATTTTGCTCAGCCCTAAGAAAGAGGAAAGTAAGGACAAGAAGCCAGATGCTTTGGATCTAGCTGACTTNAGACTAAAAATATCAACCAAGTGACTCTGCTGGTTCTTTGGAGANTTTTTTTCCAATCAAATTGAGCCTTTGGAATAAAGTTTAAATACGACTTATTCTGAATGGCTTCAAACTTGCCTCTCTCTTCTACCATCTATAGCATGTAAGAAATGGCACTTGGCTTTACAGCCTTGGCTGAAACCAGAGGAGGGGCTTTACATGAAACGGGCTGAAATTATTTTATTGATTTTATTTTAACTGAGGTTTGAGGTGGGAGAATCTCTTGGCTAGAGGCCAATCCTTGTTTGATTTGATCCAACCCAAGAGTAGATATTCTACATGTCTCCAAAGCTTCAAACGGTAACAACAAAGAAAGTCTCTCCAATGTCCANCAACATGCCCAAGGCTCAGAAAGTGATGAAAAGTCCAAACCCAAGGGAATTATAAAATAAGACTCAACTGATTTGCCCCCATTAATATTTGTCTTTGAAAAGAGAACTTCAAGTAGTTTTATTCAAATATTTNCTGTCTTGAAATATATATAAATATATACTCATATATTCCACAGTTACATCTCTGAACAACATATTATAAATGAAGTACAAAGATCACAATGCCTACCAAAGGAGGCTGAAATTTTACANTACGGTGGTAACTCTTTTAACTGTATCTTGTAGGTATAAACACCAAGTGATTTGGGACTCGCTGATGGAAAAAGAAACTTTTCCATTTTAAATAAGACTTAGAGTGAGTTTTTTCCACAGAACCTCTTCTAACCAGCTGAATCTGGTCAGTGACCTAGACCTTCAAGTGAACGAGGTGCAGATTCACAACAACCTAACTGAAAAATAAAAAAGAAAGAAAAAACAAGTTTTTTGACCAGACCAAGAAAGCATGGCATTTGTTTTAACCCGTTATCCACTGCTCTTTAGAATAATCTCATCCAAGGTCTGTAGGCCAAAGATGGATGCCCCAACATTGCAGAGGAACCTTGGGTGACTGTCCAGGCAGCCAGCTGCTTTTGTCATTTCTATAGATTTGGGAGATGTTTGCTCTGCACTTTCTGTTTACTCAGGTAATATTATATCCTTTTCAGATCTCTGACGGAGTTGTAGAGGAGATAGTTAAAGCTACAGTTTTCCTTGTTACCAAATTCAGAAAAGAAACTTACATAAGAGATGTAAAATATATAGGGTTCAGAGACATAAAAGCTTAAGTTGTTTATTTAAGAAAATGTTTTGACGTCTAAAAAGATAGTTTTGGGTTGGTTGTACAAGTTAGGATAAAAAGTAATTAGGTACAAAACACTGGACTCCTGAGATAAGATAGATAATGGAATATTTTCTCTAAATCTGCCAAATACAAATAGACTGGACATTGTAAATGTATTTCTTACTTGATAATTGTCCTTACTGTGTATAATTTTACTGTATTAGAGTTAAAATCTTTCCTTTTTATTTAGACAAAAAGAGGGAAATGTGGGATATTTGTACACTGTGTGGAAATGGTATAATCAAAAGCTGAATGGCCTATAGCTAGGCAGGAGAGACAGGTGGAACTTCTTGCACAGAGAGAGGAAATAGGAGGAGATAATCAAGGCTCAGGGAGACACCAATGAGACACAGAGGGAATAGGACATACAGAATAAAAGGAAAGTAAAAACCCATGAGGCAAAACAGAGATTAATGTAAATAGATTAATTTAAATTATAAGAGCTAGTGGGACAAGTCTCACCCAGGAGGGAAGCATGGATCACCCAGCGAGAGAGAAATGGATGAGAACTACATGGGCTGACTAGGAGTGAGGAGGAGGAAATGGCGGGCAAGG
>LZPO01087914.1:8499-25060 GCA_001675575.1 Neotoma lepida | reverse complement strand
AGATAGCAGTGTAAGCAAAGCTTGAGCAAACAGCGTCTTTGATACTCGTATCTGACTTCTACTTGAGTTCTTCTATCTGCACACCTTAACTCTATCACTTTTTTTTGTGCCAGAGGACATTGCTCTTAGGCTTTATCTCCTGCTTGCCATTTACCTGGTGTCACAGTGCCACNGCTAAGTCAAAGTTTGTGCTTGAGAAAGGATTGGTATACCATCTGGACCTAAACAGTAGAATCCAGAAAAGTGATAATAGTTTTAAATCTTCAAAACTAAATACCCATTGAAAATACTCCTAAAAGCAAACAAACAAAAAGAAAAATAACCCAAACCACAACAACAAAATAATACAATAAGAGTGTAGAAATATTCAGGGAAATAAAAACTGACCTAGAGTTAAATGAACCACTCACGTTTTGGGATCCACAGAAACCCTGATATTCTTGGACAACCTCAGATTTTCTGCCTCATGAAACTTTACCTTAGGCATGGTTCAAATTTCACGGAGAGAAACAGAAGGAAAGAAAAGTTCATTTACTTCTTTAAATATTGCCATGATGTAAGTCAAGACAGAGAAAGCATGCAGTTTCCCTCCTAGACAATACAGTTGAAACAGTACCCTTTCAAAGAAAAACCAAAACAAAACAAAAGTGAACAATTGTTACTCACTTGTAATTTCTGNNCAAGGAATACATTATCTTAACTTCCACTATATGATGAGTCAGGAATGTAANGGTCCTCTAGACTAGAATGACAATCACTGTGTTATCGCCAGCTTCATGAGATTGATGAACAAACCCATCTGCTATTCCTACTGCTTATGTCTGAAACCAGAACCACTTACTGAACTTTACAGTTTAATCATTTAAAGTCTATTNTTCTGTATCTGCATTTTTCACCAGTATTACTTTTATTTTATTGTTCTTCAGCTGTTGAGTAAAACTATTTTTAGTCTGTTATTATTCATTCAAAGAAGTCTAAAGCATAAATGTTTTCCTATTTTCAGCTATATGNGACATTGATGTTAAGATCATCCTGGTATAGGTCTTTTGAAGCCTTATACTATCTGTGTATTTACTTACGTTGAACTATATGGAAATATTTAGGACNCATGAATAAATCAATCTATCATTTCTTATGAAATAATCATGTATAAACATGTAACAAAATACAATTTGTACTAAGACTCTAAGTACAATGTAAATATTCACCACTTTAATTGAATACATGAACAGAAATACATATTCCTTTTACACATGGTCAAATTACTTGAAACATGTCAAACAATCTCAAATGACATGCTCTTTAGAAACTAAGGTTTTAAAATTAGTTTTCTTACTCTGTCAAAAATAACAATGTAACAAACATAGTAGCAAAATTTTGTTACTCTTTTACTGGGAAAGGAGGCCTGATAGGAACTGCTGTTCCTCAACATTGAAATGTGTTTCGTAGTCAGAGATGATGGCACAAATCATAATGGGTGAGAAAATTTTTGGAAACAGTAACAAAACTTTCATTACTTCTTAGTATATGCATAGAAATTTAGAAAGTCACAAAACTGCTTTACTCAATGTTTGAGTGTTTTAATTCATAGTTTTATGTAAAATTAACCATTTTCATATAGTTCAAAGTCATAGCTTGGGGTTTTTTCTAAGAAGCAAAGTGAAACAGCAGATTTTGCCCCGGCTCATCAAAGACAACAAANGAAATACAAATAAGCTCTAAAAAGTTGTAAAGTAAGGGACAACTAGACTTTAATTTTTCTTATTTTTTAAACCATTTTTATTAAAAAAGAATCATTGCATAGATAAATGGTTTGACACTGATATTATAATACATGAACAAAAAATAAAATAAAATACATGAATTAATGTATGCTATTTAAATTAGTATNATTAATTATTGTTTTGTTAGTATAATTAAGGTTTTTGTTTTGTTATTTTTTTTATTGAATAGATTTTTTTCTCATGTAACATATCCTGATTATAGTTTCCTCTCCTTCTACACCTCCTAATTTCTCCACATGTCCCCTCCTCTCTGGATCTACTCCCTGTCTGTCTCTCATTAGCAAAGAACAAACTTCTAAGAGATAGCAATTTAACATGACAAAATAAANTACAATAAAATGAAGCAAAAAACTATTTTATTGAAGTTGGACATGGCACCCCAACAGCAGGAGAAAGAATCCCAATAGTGAGCAGAAGAGTCAGTCACTCAATGGTTCTCATATTCAGGGATCCCATAAAAATATTAAGCTAATAGCTATAATATATATGTAGAGGACCTGTGCATATATATTATATGCTCATATGTGACTTGCTTAGTTGATTCAGAGTACCTTGTTCTCCTGCTTTTCTCTATATCCTATGGCCCTTTAATCTTTCTACCTTCTCTTCTGTGGGATTGCTTAAGCTCAGAGGGGAGGGATTTAATGAAGACCTCCAATTAGACTTGTGGGCCTCTGCATCTGTTCCCATCTGCTGCTGGAGGAAGCCTCTCTGATGATGACTGGAAGAGGCACTAATCTATGAGTATAGCAGTATATCATTTGGAATTCTTTTATTGATTCTTGTTTTTTTATTGTTTGTTTGTTTTTTTGTTTGTTTGGTTTTTTTTTTTTGTTTGTTTGTTAGTTTTGACCAGTTGTGTTTGGCTTTGCCCTAGGTCTCTAGGCTATCTAGCACTGGTTCTTGGTTATNCAAGCAGTGTTGAGTAGGAGTTCCTTCTTGTGGAGTGGGCTTTTGGTCAAATCAGACAATGGTTGGCTACTGCACTCCCACAAGTTCTGTGCCACCATTGCCTAGCATGTTTTGTAGACAGGATAGATTGTAGGTCAAAGGTTTTGANACGGGGTTGGTATTTTATGTTTCTCTTTCAGTAGTGTGCAGAGTACCTTTCCACACAAAAGAAACTAAAACATATGGGTGAAGGCTCCATGTAGGCACCAGCTCAGCTTCTTCATGTTCAATGAGTTGTGTGGATATTGTACTCCACAATGAGGCCACATGGTCAGTATGTGGAGAGCAACTTTTGTTTTAGAAACAGCTTGAGTTGTTTGGGGATTTCCATGGGATCCCCTTGGACAACAACTCAATTAAAATATAATGCAGTCCTGCCACTGGAAGCCTTCTCTGGCTACAAAAGATGGCCAGGTGAAACTCCATATCCCCCATTTCTAGTCATTCTCATTAGGATCATCTTCATAGATTCCAGGAAATTTCCATTGTCCTAGATTTCTACATTACCTCCAAAATGTCCCTCCAATTCCAGTCATCTCTCCCCCATTCTTTCTCCCTCTACTCCTCCTCTCTCATGTCTTATTCCCTTGCTTTCAATTCCTCTGACCCCCAGTCCACTTATAAAATCTATTCTTTATCTTCTTCCTAGTGAGATCCCTGCATTACCACTACACTCTCCTTTACCTAATCTCCCTGGNTCTACTAAATGTAGCTTGGTTATAATTTACTAAATGACTAATACTCCTTTATTGGTGAATATATACAATATTTATCTTTCTCATTCTGGGTAACTTCACTCAGAATGATTTTTTTCTAGTTCCATTCATTTGCCTTCCAATTTCATGATAACATTTTTTGTTTTCTTTTTTTTTTTTAACAGTGGAGTAATACCCCATTGGGTTAAGGTATCATATTTTGTTTATTTCTTCTTCTGTTGAGGGATATATAGGTTGTTTCCAGTTTCTCAATATTAAAAACCAAGACACAGTATTCATGGCTGAGCAAGTGTCCTTGTGGTAGGATGAGCATNCTTTGGGTATATACTCGAGTGGTATAGCTGCTTCTTGAGGTAGNGTGATTCCCAATTTTGTGCAGAACCACCATATTGATTCCTATAGTGGCTGTACAAGTTTGAATTCCCATCAGCAATGGAGGAGTGTACCCTTGCTTCACATCCTCAGCTAGCAGGAACTGTCACTTACGTTATTGATTTTAGCCATTCCAACAGGTATAAAACAGAATCTCAAAATAGTTTTAATTTGCATTTCCCTTATGGCTGAGGATGTTGAACATTATTTTACATGTTTCTCAGCCATTTGAGACTCCTCTAATGAGGATATGCATATTCCTCTGTATTGATCAGCTATTTTCCATTTTCTCTTCTTTCAGATTCAGTGGATCTAGCTTTATGTTGAGATCTTTGATCCACTTGCACATGAGTTTTGTGCACGATGATAAATGTGAATCTATTTGCATTCTTCTACAAGCAGATGTATAGTTTGACCAGCACCATTTATTGAAGATGGTGTCTTTTCCCCAGTGTTTCTTTCTGGCTACTTTATCAAAAACCAGGTGTCCATATGTATGAGGATTTATATCTGGATCTTTGTTACTCTTCCATTGGTCAACATGTCTGTTTTTATGCCAATAGCATGCAGGGTTTTTATTATTATTATTACTACTATAGTCTTTTAGCATAAATTGAAATCAAGAATAGTGTGTCCTCTAGCAATTCTTTTATTGTTCAGAATCTTTTTAGCTATTCTGGGTTTTTGCTTTTTTTTGTTTTTATATATGAAGTTGAAAATTATCTTTTCAAGGTTTGTAAAGAATGTATTATATTAAGATTTTGATGGGGATTGCATTGGTAAGATGGCCATTTTTCCTGTGTTAATCCTACAGATCTATGAGGATTAGAGAGAGATCTTTTTATCTTCTTATATCTTCTTCAAGCTATCTTGAAATATTCAGGGCCTGCTGTGATAAGATAGCTGGGTTCTAATGCAGACATATTTCCCTTGCTGTTGTTGATTGTGTTTTTATGCTGGCACCTCCGCAGCTGAGTTTGAGGTAATCAAAGATTTAGGTGTTGGTTTCTGGATTGGTCTTTGTTGAATGAGTGTTTTGTTCCTTGGTTTCTTATTTTCTGAATTTACAGAGTATGATGGCTGTGTGTTGCCTGTTTTTGTGGCCTGTTTAGCTGGTATTTTCACACCTAATGCCTGTAGGTGTTGGAGGTTGAGTAATTTAGATGAATTGTGGGAGGGAAGGTTGGAGGAGAATGTCTTTGTGATCTGCAGTGATTGGGGCAAGGCAGGTTAGGAGCACATGGTCTGTGGGATATGCATAGTTGCAGCTCCCCATTTCTTCCTGGGATGTCAGCCAGACACCCTCTGGAGGTTAGGGGGAGCCNAAACGAATGAGCAGGGTCCATCAGCTTGTTAGTCGTTGGAGACTGCTATTCGGNGAGAAGGTTAAGTGTTACAACTCCACTTTATTCTATGAAGAAAAGGGAATATAGAGGCCGGGGACAGCATCAGGGGCATCACATAATTTGCATTAAGAGGCACACTTCTATCAAAAGGCTCCTAGTATGTTCGTCAAAGAAGGCTTCTAGCAGGAATCTGTGCTAGGGTTCAAGCTAAAGATACATCTGGCATCTGGTTTAGAGACAGCTTTCAGATAAAGACAGTCCTCCAGGCCCAGGGACAGTCTCCAGACAAGGGCAGGTAGAGGCANGAACTTCTGCTGGAGAGAGAGTTTTCATGTTGCCAAGCTATTGAGATAAGCTGCCAGGCCATGAGAGACTGCAACCTTACCAGGTTGAAAAACCCTTCCAACATACAGATGTGGGAAGGGGGTGATAAGGCTGCAGCTGTTGTTCCAGTAAAGAGTTATTGAGGAGACTGAGAGATTGGGTGTTCGGGATCAGAGAGCACTTTTATTCTTTCTATTACTATAGTTTACAATTTACCAAAAGAAGGTCTTCCAATTAAGCCTAATTTAATTTAGGTTAGTTGGGGTCAGAGAAGAATTAAGCTCACCAAAATGAGNTTTAATAAATAGATGTTTTCATGTGTATTAACCTTCATNTATAGGTAGTGCTAGATATTAACCAAACCCAGGNTTTTAACTCCTACAAGTCATTGTGGAATTATGAAAATCAAAGCTTATAACAATGACCCTAGAAGCTCAAACATGTTTTTTTTCAAGATTCACAGACATGATATCCATTCCCTCAAAATTCTGCATATTTATCACTATGCTACATTTATAGATGCATATTTTATTTCTTCATTTAAATCATCTACAAGCTTAACATAAATCAGAAATTGATACATAGGAATGAAATGACTAGTCAAAAATTTCCAAGTTATAAANTTCTTTAAAACTTGCACTTTTGTAGTGACACAAGTCATATCTCATATACTTGACCCTGAGTTGAGTGTCCCCATACAGATGAGAGCACAAGTACCTACAGTCATTTTTCAATGGCAAAGCAACACAGTAAATAAATTCTGTAATGTAAAATAAAAGTAAATATTGGCAATAGGTCATTTTATTAGAAAAGGAGAAAGAGGCTTCTTATAAGTCCTTGTCAAAAATTCTCAAATCAGAGAACCAATACTTTTTTATCCCCTTAAAAAGTTTATAAAGATGATAGAGAGAAGACAGGATATCATTTCCAACTATATTTTTCTTGGAGCAAATGGTGGAATTATCTTATGCAAATGCGAGAGAAGCACAATGTATTGTGCACTGCTGCTCATGTCTACATGCTGAATATTTTTCTTTGTTTCTTAATGAAAACCTTTATGATTTCTTTTCATGGGCAAATCTTCTAAAATCCTCTTATGCATATGAGTATTAATGTGTTTCACTGCAGTTACAGTTTATTGAATTTTGCTTAAGGAATACTTAACAACCTTGAGCCATTTCATTGCTATAATTCTTTAAAAAGTATAAAATGTTTAATTTTATGTTTATGTCTGTAATAACCATAAAGTTTATTTTGGGAATGAGTACAAACCTAATTTAATTTTACTTTCTCATATGTATAACTGCACCTGCCGTGCTCAGCCTCTCTGTTTGATCCTTCATTTCTTCACTGTATTCTACTTAAAATTCCCTCCACTTGTATCAGGAAGGACTCAGCTCATATTAATACAATTGTGGCAAACTGGATCTTTGTCAGCCTATTTCTACCTAACTAAAAGCAGTAGTGTCCACTTCATCTCCCATTTTCCTGTCTAGACCCACAAACAGACAATAGAACACAGAGGTCTGCTACAGTAAGTGAGAGCCACAGGCTAGTAGGGCATCTTGTCCTGGAATGATAACATTAAGCAGAGACTCTTCCTATATGTGAAACCCTGTCAACTAAGAGACTGTAGCGTGAATAAAGAAAAAAAAATGGTCAGGTATTAACTCATCAAATACGATTTTAGAACTGTTTTATTATGGCTGTTTTTATTTACTTTATAATACAGTATACCCTCAATAGAATATTGAGGTAGTCTACCCTGATAAAAATTTTGAGAATTCATACTCTGAACATATGGATTGTATTGTGAGAAGTGTTCAAATTTATTCCAGATGTTTGAAGTATAGGATTTCAATTAGTTGGCGGAAAACTATTTTTTTATCTCTTAGTTATAATAATTAGGAAGTCATTATTTTGCTTTGGAGATGATAACTGATATTTTATTTGAATAATCAATATGTGAATGTCTTAGCTATTGCTGGCTAAATTTGAGAAACTATAACTCAGGAATAATGGTCTATCTTACAAAAGAGTAAACATTCTTGAAAGAGTTTAGAAACGATAAAATGGCACTTATCACTAATCAACAAGAGATCAATTTTTAAATTTTTTTAATTGCAGTTACTTATTCATTTGCATAAATGANGTTTGGACTCTTGTATGCTGTGTGTGTGTATGTGTGTGTGTTCAAGTGTGCATGTGTGTGCATATGTTTATGTATGCTATAGGACAACTTTCAGGAATTGGTTTCTTCTTTTATCATGTAGCTACAGGATTGAACTCAGGTCTCAAGCTATTGTACTGTAGGAGACGGGCTCCCACTTTACCCCAGGATACTCTTGAGGCAGGAGAAGTGAGAAATATTTAGATGGAAATATAGAAGGAAGAGTGACAGATAGAAACACAGGATAGCTCCGGAGGGCCCGCATCCTTATCTGCCAGCCCCTTCTGTCTCTTCTAAAGGACTTTTTAAAGGAATGCCAAGGGGCAGGGCAAAAGACCTCCCCTTGTTAGATCAAAGCATACCACACATCCAAGTGCAGACATTTCCAAACACCTGGTAATCACACACGTGGTCAAGCAATCCTCTAATGCAGCCCTATTGGGTAAAGCAAGCTCAGATCTCACTAGGAAACCTTTGTGGGCCTCCACAGTGTACCAAGCACCTTTACCTTTGGAGCCATCTTTCTAACCCAAGAAGTATGATATTTATAAGATATGAACATGGGATTTTCAGTAAAGTGCTGTGTGAACAATGTAACTTAGATCACGAGGAAAAACATACTATAATGGTGTATTTCCATGACTGATAAACATACCCAAGGTGCTTATAATTGTTTTGCTAGAGAAAGGCTTGGAAACGAGTCCACAGAGGCNTTTGAAGAGCATAAGTGTTGGAATTATGTTGTAGATGTATAAGTTAGACCTGGGCATAAAGTAGATATGGGGGCTCTGTGTTTAAANCAAATTGTGGTATGTTCCTACCCTGAGAGCTAGCCAAGAAAGTCAGATGTGTGAATCTAGAAACCTTTAATAAGCGCTAATTGTGAGTGTTAAAATAATTGAGAGACTAGAGAATGCATCAAAATCTTCAAAATAAATCCTAAATCAAAACAGCAGAGAATTCTCAACATGGAACTTGTGCTCAGGTGAGCCAGTAGGATTGCAATACTTTTAAGAGTTCTTGTTTTCTTTGGTAAAATAATGTAAACAGACTGGGGAAGGTAATTTATTGGATTCAAAGAAGAGAGTATAACAAATATTAGAAATCAGGGGAAAGAAATTGAGGAGGGAGATANGATTTTAATATTTCATAATAGACTTGAAAGATAAAGATACCACTTATATAGAAAAGGGTCTGTTTATGGATTTAGATATGTTGGACCCTCTNTTATCTCTTTAAGGAAACTTAATTGATTATTCTGGAAGATCTTTCTGTATTGTGGTTTTTTTATTGGGNTTGAAANTCTTTTATTGAGAATTTCTGTATCTATGCTCAAAATGGAATTTGTTCTGTAATTTTGCTTCTTCATTATATCTTTATGTGACTTAGGTATTAGGGTAAGTATGTCCTCATAAAAATAATTGGGCAATGTTCCTTCTGTTTCTACTGTTGTGTACTAACACTTGGAGAAGTGTTAGTTTGAATTCTTCTTTGAAATTCTGGTAGAATTCTGCAATGAAACCATCTGATTAATGTTTTTTTAATTTTGATTGGGAATCATTTAATTACTGCTTCTACTTCATTAGGGATTATAGATCTGTTTAAATTGCTTATCTGATCNTGGTTTACCTTTAGTAAGTAGTATCTACACATAGAAAAATTATCCACTTCTTTTAGACTTTCCAATTTGATGGAACACAGGTTTTTTAAGTATGTCTGCAGGATTCACTGGATTTCCTTGGTGTCTGTTCTTACATACTCCTTTTTGTCTCTAATTTTGTTAATTTGGATCTTCTCCCTCTGCCTTTTGGTTAATTTGGCTAAAGGTTTGGCAATCATATTGTATTTTCAAAGAACTAATTCTGTTCATTAACAACTTTTTGTTATTGTTTTATATGTTTGTTTCTATTTTATAGATTTCTTGTCTCCTATTCCTTTTGGATTATTTTTATATTTATTTTTAGTTTTCATTCTAGAGCTCTCAGGTATGCCATTAAGTTACCAATATGATATCTCACCATTTTTTTTGGTTTGTTTTCAATGTGGCCAATTAGTGATATGAACTTGCCTCTTGAAACTAACTCCATTGTGTCCCACAAATTTAGGTATGTTGTGTTCTCTTTATCATTCTACTCTAAAAAAGTTTTAAAATTCTTTCTTAATTTCTGTCTTTATCCATTTTTCACTCATTAGTGCACTGTTCAATTTCTAATAGTTTGTATGCTTAGTGTTGTTTTCATTATTGTTAATATCCAACTTTAATTCATGGTGACTGGATAGGATTCAGGGTGTTATTTCAATTTTCTTATATTTGTTGAAACTTGCCTTTTTTTTCAAGTTGATGTTCAATTGTGAGNAAGGTTCCATGAGTTGCTCACTATAAAGTATGTTCTTTTGTGTTTAAGTGAAGTGTCCTGTAAATATCTGGTATCTCNATTTAGTTTATAACATCATTTATCGCCATCATTTCTCTGTTTAGAATCTCTGGAGGACCTGTCTATTGGCAAGGGCTGGGTATTGAAGTCTCCCACTATCAGTGTATGAAGCTCAATACGTGATTTAGCTGTTGNAGTGTTTCTTTTGTGAATTTGGTGCCTTTGTATTCACTGCATAGTTGTTTGAAATTGCAGTGTCCTCTAGGTGATGATGTTCTTTGATGAGTATATGTTGTTCTTCCCTATCCATTCTAATTAGTTTTGGTTTAAAGTCTATTTCATCAGATATTAAAATGGCTACACAAGCTTGCATCTTAGATCTCTTTGCTTAGATTATATTTTTCTACTCTACTTCCCTGACATGATGTCTTACCCTGATGGTAGGGTTTGTTTCATGGATGTGGCAGAATAATGAATCCAGTTTTTGCATCCATTCTCTTATTCTGTGTCTTTTTATTGGGTTATTGAGACCACTGTTTCTGAGAGTTATTAAATATTATTAATGAGTTTTTGTTGAGTCTCATTATATTGTTGCTGTGTAGGGCTTTTGCTCCCTACCTTTCATTTACTGGACTGAAATTATGTATTATTTTTGTGATTTCTTGGGTGTTGCCATCTTCAAATGGAAGCTTTTCTGATAGCGCCTTCTGTAGAGCTGAATCTGTAGATCAATACTGCTTAAATTTTATTTTATTATGGAATGTGTATCTTTCTCTGTGCATTGTATTTGAAAGTTTTGCTGGTTATAGTAGTCTGAGCTGGCATCTGTGGTCTCTAGATTTGTTATATCTGTGGAGGTTCTTATGACCTTTAATGTGTTTATTAAAATTTCAGGAGCTGTTAATAGGTCTGACTTTATTTGTTATTTGTTTCTTTTTTCCTTTAAAGCTTTTAATATTCTGGTTTTCTTTTTCTGTATGATTGGTGTATTGATTGTTATGTGTCATGGGGAATTTCCTTTTTGGTCCAGCCTAGCTGGTGTTTTGTTTGTTTGTTTTACACTGATATACACCTCATTCTTTTGGTTTGGGAAATTTTCTTCTATGCTTTTGTTGAAAATATTTTCTTGTCTTTTTGTTGATTTCTTCTCCTCTATCTGTTATTATTATGAATAGATTTGGTCTTCTTTTAAGATTTACATTTTTCTTTGACTGAGATATCAATTTCTTTTATCTTGCCCTCAGTTCCAGAGATTCTCTCTTTCATATCTGGTAGTTTGATGGTGATGCTTGTCTCTGAATTTTCTGTTCAAGTTCCTAAAGTTCTCATTTCTAATTTTATGTAAGTTTGGGTTTTCTCCTGTGATTCCATTTCCATTTTCATATATTGAACTGTGTTCTTCATTCCATTCCACCATTTGTTTGTGTTTTTCTAGATTTCAAAAATGTATTTATTCATATCCTTTTTTAAGTCCTTCAACATATTCATAATTAGTGTTTTGAAGTCCTTGTCTTGTGTTTCTATTTCAGCTATATTGGATTACTCATGCCCTACTTCAGTAAGATTGCTGGACTCTAGTGGAGAAATATTACCTTGGNTTTTAATGATTGTGATTTTATGCTGGCATCTAGGCATCTGGGTTTGGGATTATTTTTTTTCTAGGTGTTGATATCTATTTTTATTGTTGTTGGTTGTGTGCTCCATTCCTTGTCTTGTACTTTCCTCTTTGGACCATAATAGAAAATGCTGGCTATGTTTTGCCTAGTAGGGAGCACTGAGACCTTGCTAAGTGTGCCCACTGAAGGTTCTTGTAGATCATATTTCTAGGTATTTGGAGCTGATATGAAGGAATGTGGATGGACTATAGCACCTGAGAGGGTCCACAGGAAGAAGGAAAGTTGGGTGTGCCACAAGGGTCAGCATAATCCCCTGGGGAATTTTGGGCAGAGAGGAGGGAGATAGAGCAGTGGGTAATCTGAAACAAAACTAGAGATAAGACAGGGGGATTGGAATTTGAAGATGGGAGGAGGAGTGAGAGTGATAGTTGCCTACCTAAATCTCTGACCCTTGTGGCTGGTGTGCTTACAGTGAGTGCCTACTGGTGTTTTCTTTGAGACAAATGAATGGGATGGGGGCCTTTAGAAAAGATTTGTGTAGTTCACTGGGACCATGCGCAGAGAGGGAGGNGAGATTGCAGCAAGTAGTTTGCTATAAAGCTAAAAATAATTCTGAAGGATTAGAATTTCAAGATAGCAGAGTAAAGGTCACCTACCAGTTTCCCTGGCCATTGTGTGTCCCATTTGTCTTATTTTTTAATCTTAATATACTACATAATTTCAACTACTTTTANTTACATATTTAATACACTATCCAGCTTGAACAATCATCATCTGTCAGTGTGCACAAATATCAGATCATATATTTTCAACCAGAATAAAAAAATAGAAATCACACAAAAAATTCACATCATACCAGACAGAATGAATATTTGACAGCCAATTCTTAGAGAAAATGAACAAGGGGATGCCAGAAAAATAGATTACATGTGTTATTTGTGGGAATGGGTATTGGTATAGTCCCTTTGGGTCCCAGTATAGATGATGACACATAGATAAAATTAGAACTATCATATGAGGTAACTATACAATTACTAGGCATATAATTGTCTTATAAGACAGAAAATGACATATATTACACTATACACCACATTATAGATATGCCTTTGGTACCCACAAACTGATGAGTGAGTAAAGAATTGTGCTTTTTACACAGAATAGTTCTGTTAATTCAGAAGAAAAAATATTTTGACATTTGAAGGAAAACACATGTATTCCTTCACAGTAAGTGGAATAAAGCCAGGTGCAGCAAGACAAGTATCACAAGTTTTCTCCTATGTGTAGAATCTAGGGTGTAAAANGGATGAAAGTAGAAAGTGGAGTGTTTGTGAAGCAAAAGGATTCCAGGGGAGATTTGGATGGAAGTGCAGAACAATAAGAATGTAAATAGACTCCAAGACTGGAATACTTTTTATAAAATATCATTCCTATCTTCTATTGAAACATAATTATTGGCAAAATTACACATGGGCAATATTTTATGTGTCTTTGTCACTATGTTTTAAAAGTTTTCTTTAGCAACACCCAGGATCAAACTTAGTACTTTTATAGTTTTATAACTAGCTTTTTCAGACTCTGTATATATAAGCATGCTTTATTTCATTTTCTATATATTATTGGGAATTGCCTTAAATGTGATATTATATTTCATATGCAATAATAGTATATATGAAGGAGTGTTTGTGAATAGAAGCAATGGCATATCAAGAACCCAGGTTATAGTTCCCTTTAGCAACTCTAAAATACTAGCGTATAAAATTTGACAGGTCCTCTACTTTAAAATGATAAAATTGTCTGGCTTTTACTGTGTACATTGGCAAGTACTGAAAATTTCATAGACTGATTCAAAATTCCTCTTGATAGAAAGTCTATTCATTTTAACATAATCTAAATGTGAGAACAAAAGGAAGAAAATGTTGCTATGACTTCATAAAGTATCCGTCAGTGTTGTATATCATCCCATGTTCGACATGTTAAAATAAACTCCCTTATTAAACTAACAATGAATGCTGTTGAGAGAGCAATGAATGGAAAAAGGTTAGGGATGCAGTCCTTCGCAATGACTGCATTCTGTTCTCAACTAAGAAAAATGACTTGAGAAATGATAATTGATCAGTGCAGGATTGTTTAGGTATCTATTATGCATCATGGCTAAGCCAGGTAAAAGCACAGATTAACGTGCCTCTGCTAAACTTAACTCTTGATTCTCTGAAACAGGACACATAGAAAGCCAAAAATTGTATATTCACATGATCAAAATAACTGGTAAATGGTGGCTGTGATCAAAAGTTTGAGGATACAGTGTGTGAAGGATAATTTGGACACTTGAGAACACGGAGTGATTACATGAACTTCCTGAATTTGCTCACTCTTAGATGTGAGGCTTTTTCCCATTGTATTGTGAGATGTTCGGGATCATACACCAATGCTGCACTCTAGATGTCAGAACCACCTTCCAGGCTGTAATAATGAAAATTACCAGATAGTGCTACTGTGGAAACAGAAGAAAAGAATAATTTATAGGAAGGGGATACAAAACCCGTGTGTTTGTGGTGAACTGCAGACATTGTAGCATCTAGTATATCTGTTTTCCAAAACCTAAACAGAATGAAAATATGACTAGAAATTATGGATTACAAAAGATTCCCACCAAGTGAAAGCAGTGAACTGAAGACATATTTGTATACTTCTGTTTGTTGGAACATTATTCACAGTAGCTAAATATAGATAACACAATTCAAATTTGTGTTAATGAATGAATGGATGAACAATATGTGTTATGCATATACAGAAGGACATTATGGTTTCTTTCAAAATAGAGATATTGACTTCTATGACATTGTAGAGGAGTTTGTGGATCTTATGTATTGTGGTTTGGGTATGAAATGCACCGCCCGCAGAAGCTCCCACACTAATGGTTTGACATCTAATGCCATGTTCACATGTGGAGCATTTAGAAGGTGACAATATCATAAGGCAAAACAAATCCATCCTTCTTTTCAAAGCAACGAAAAAATAATGTGCCTTGTTAAATGAAACAAATCACATGTTAAAATAAAAAAGTGGGGTTACACTTATGTAAACTCTTGAGTGATCACATTCATAGAGAAAAAAATAGAATGTCTGTTATTCATAGTTGCAGAAAGAGGCACAATGAGGACTGAAGACAAACAATATTTCATAGGTTCTGACTATCTATCTAAGGAAAAAATATAGAAATGGAGACTAACAATAATTTCTAAAAATGTGAATGTTCTTCGTTTCTCATTTATACATTTAAAATTGTTAAAATCTTGCTTTTCATATATTGTCAATTTTATGTTTTGTTGAGACCCTAGGGATTACAAGTCACAGACAAAATCTTTCTGACATTAGAAAATGTTCTTGGTAAAGAGTCTGCAGTAGTTGAGAACCACCAGATATGGGAATATCAATATTATTTTAGCATTGGATGAAGGATTTAGCAAAACATTGCACACCATTTTATTATAAAACAGGGGCTCTGTTCCTAGATATCCCTTTGGAGGCACTCTGATAGCTAGGCCAATATAGTGGATCATGATAAATTTCACATCAGTGTTTTCTGTCAGCAAGACAATAGTCACTGCTTAAATGTATACAGGCAAAGAATGTTCAAAAAAAGCTACTGTCATTAAGGAAGAAAGTACTCTAGACTGCAGAATAATAGCAAAAAGCAAGGATAATATTTACAGTAGGTATAAATAAATTAACCTGTAAGGGATGCAGTGATAGCATAATGCATAAAATGCTTGCCGTACAAGAATAAGGACCCAAATTCTGATCCTTGGCACCAATATAAAGATGCTGGTTGGCTCACACTTGTAATCCTGGTGCTGAGCATGTTGACTGACACTTCTAACTTGGTGCTGAGCATGGTGGCTCACATTTATAGTTCCAGAACATGGGAAGCAGAGACAGAGTGAATCATGGGGCGCTTGGTTACCAGTCAAGAGACCTTGTCTCAAAGAGTAAAATGGACAGTGATTTCGGAAAGACAACTTATACTGATCTTTGATCCCTGTGCATAAATGTGCCTGTGGATCAACACACATGTAGATACACACATGAATGTATACATACACAAAAGTTACACTTAAATACACAAATGATCCTATATTTACCTACATCCATAGTTACATTTTAAAGATCTACAATCTGTAGGTCAATGTCATTTTGCACATATCAGAGAGGGTTNTTTTTTACCTTGGGCTGCTAAAGGGTGATGAGGGAGTTATGGAAAAGAACAGGATGTTTAAAAGGAAATATCAAAATTGTTTTATGATTTTATTAATCTATGGTGGACATTCAGAAACTTATGATATTATGCTTTACAAATGTTTAAAGTTGCAAATATCATATTATGTGTTTTAAAATGAAAAGATTTAAAACTAAGCAAATAAAATCAGGTAAGTATTCCATAAACTTAACACAGTATAGTACAATTTTGCTTTGGTGTACACTAATATCATGAGAATTTATTTAGAATATTTTCTTTGTTNATAAAATGTGAGCTTTTATGGCTCTCTTCTCATGGTTTTATGAAATAAAATTACAACAAACCTTTTTTATAAACTAATATTTAACTGAAAATAATGTGATAGTAATTATGTCAGTTTTAACAAAATATTTTTCTGAAGTCTACTAATATTCTGCTTAAGGCATAATAAAATATAGTTACATAATATTAAATTAGTTTATGGGTCAAGTCTTGTTGAACTTTTTTTTATTTTATTTTTTATTAATTAATTTATTTATTTTTACATTAAAAAGATCTTCCACTCCTTTTACATACCAACCTCAGATCCCCCTCTCCTCCCTCCTCCCACCCCACCAGTTTCCCCTCTCCTCCCTCTTCCCGCCCCGCCAGCTCCCTCCCTCAACCCACC
>LZPO01087913.1:11458-34679 GCA_001675575.1 Neotoma lepida | reverse complement strand
AGGAAGGAAGGAGGGAAGGAGGGAGGGAGGGAGGAAGGGAGGAAAAGAATTATTAATAGGAAGAATAAAGATCCTTCAGCCAGACCAGGGGTGTCCTTTCTTTGCTTTGACTATTCCTGCTTCCTCAGAGGGAATAGTCACCCACAGCTCTCCATAGCTCCTGGATATGTTTACTGGGAATTTGTCTTCCAGGAACCTGCGCCACATTATCAATCCCTTCTTAACTTCATGGCTTTCCCACACTCGCAGCTTTCTTAGTTTTCCCAGTGGCTCCTTTGAGGCCAACTGTTTAAACCTTAGAAGCGAATGGGAAGGAAACACTCTCCACGAGTTCTCTCCTGTGGGAGTGAGGTCACTGTTCAATGGCGAACGCCAATGAGTCCCTGTTCTGTTTTACCCATCAGCTTTTTTTAGTGTCCACAGTTCAAAATCACTGGCTTTATCCAATCCTATGTCTTCAAATTTCAGGATTCTCGAGTATATTGCTCATGATTTCTATTTAGTCTCTAACTGTCTGAGTTCATATCTAAAGTTGCCTGCACTTTGAGGCCTTTGCTCAAAAATTACNACTCTTGGCTGGCAGCAGGCCTTGGCTCTGGGCCATCTTTCCAGTCTATTCTCTAGTCACAGTGCCAGGAAGAGAGAGAAAGATAGAGACTGAGATGGAGACGGATACCTCTCCTTGCTTTTTTTTCTGGTTAAAAGGTTTTAACCTGTGTTAAAGGCCAACCCAAATAAACCAAGGTTATCTCCCTGTCTCAAGATCTTGACTCAAACACATCTACAAAGAAATACTTTTTTCTAAATAGTGTAACATTTTCAGCTTCTAGAAATGAAGTCTTAAAATTTTCAGGGCCATTATTCACCCAACTACCCTTAGGGTAGAGAATTTATAATATCTACTACTGGATATATGAGTAGTTATAGGAGTTTGTAACTATGATGGCATGTATACTTGTATTGTGTTGCATGTGTGTGATATGTGGTTCTGTGTACAGACAATGTGTATAGATACATATGTACATAGTTAATGTCTACATGAAAAATATATCTGGCTTGATGTGTTCATGTAATATATACATGTACTCTGCATGTGCAAGTAAGATTTTTTAAAGCCTTATTTCAGAATTTCTTTGACACCCATCATGATTAATATTTAATAAATTTCATGAAATCCAGGTTTAGCAACAAGCAAAACAATTTAAAATATTGAAAAGAGGAAAGGGCTTTCAAGCTATAACGGTCCCAGTCCAGCACCTTTATAAATTAAATTACATTTTCTATTCTCTTTTGTTGTGGAGGATTTTTTTCAACTCCACCNCCACCATGCCTTGATGCCTCATTGAGGACTTTAAGGAACTTATCAGAAAAATTTGATCCCCTGGCCTCTCACTAAAAACTCTTGAGTGTCAGGAGTTTCCAGAACTAAATTCCGAGTTATGGCCTTGAGAACAACAGATAATGTCACTTGAGCCCTGTGGTTGCCTTACGAAGAAGGCACACATTGTAAAGGTGCAGGCGTGGGACCCAGAGAGGAGGAATGAGGAGAACACCTGGCCCTTTGTCACTACTTTGGTAAAGCTAACAAAAGTCTTTGATTTTCATATACATGAGGTCTGCTTTGTTGTAATACCTTGTCAAATAAATTGAGTCTTTAATGTGCAGTGTGTTTCGGGCCCCTCCTTCCAAACCTTAACTATCTAGAAGACCCCGTATCAAAGGGCTGCACACACTCAATTTCACGAACCAATAAACACAGCTTTTGCATTAATTACCATTTCAACTCCTTGGAAAGAGTGACAAGAGTTATCAGAAAGATGTTCATTATTGCCAGGCTTTATCTGATGGAAATGGATTTCTTGCTCTTCACAAATTTAAGACTCCCCAAAGAGAACACGTTATCATTTGAGGGAATGTGGCTGCCTGCTTCCANAGAGTTCCTCAAATATTTTATTAGTAACACTGGGCTGCTAGTTAAGTGTCTCCTTTGTGCAGCCTGCCTTCTGTAGGCTGCTTAGATCAACAGAAAGTGAGCATCTCTGGTTCTGCCCTTGACACTCTGTTCAAGTGCCCTGGACCACCACTGGAAGATTCAGATGAGCATCAATCTCATCCCCCACAGAACCAGAGCCCTTCCTATGCCAGTGATGTGGCTTGAGGACTATGGTTCTCTGAAGCTGAGTTGAGTGCATGGTGAGAGCTGAAAGTGCACAGGATGATATTCCTGGCTGCTGAGACCCTAGAGTTACATTAATTCCTTTCCTTCAAAACTCCAGGCTATTCAACAATTTCTTTAATCTAGTGGGCTTCCCTAAAATCTTCCTGAAGAATTCTCTGTTTTAAGCTAGGAAGAATTGCTATCTGTTCCTTTCATCCTAAAATTGAAAAAAAANATTAATAGTTCCTTTGAGTTGTAGTTAAGAAACCACAAAGATAATCCTATTACAGCATATTGCTGAAGATGAGTCCTAAATCCTCCTGGAGAAAAGCATCAGCCATTGTAGATGACATGAAACCTTCCTCATTCTTTCTTCTTGATATCCACATTCTGAAAAGAATTTTCAAGGGACCCAAGATCTCATCATATTCTACCCCAGGATTTGACACGCCAAAGTGCAGTGAAAGTTGCACCTGGAAGAAGAGAAAATGAGAAGAAAGAACAGGAATAGAGATCCTTGAGTTTAATTAAACAAGCTTCCCTTGATTCCCCTCAGGCATCTGATTCATAGATAATTCTCTGGACTCCAAACTTTGGAATTTGTGCCATAGACACTTCTATGCCATCCAGTCAGCTTAGCTCTGATGGGTCCTTGCCAGTGTGGTCTGGAGCTCAGTAGTGTAGGTATCCTTCCCTGGGTGCTCTACCTCAGCCCATGTTGGAGAAGCTACTCTCTATATCTGCTATTCCTGTATCTCAAAGTTTTCNTTATTTCTCATCGGACAACCCTTCCTTATATTAATTTCTTGCTTCAGTTTGTGACTTTCACATTAAACTTTCCTTTAAAATTCTTGCATATTTTTTTAATCCCCTATGTGCATCCTGACTGGCTGATAAAGTTGGTGTCCCGATTTTGAAGAACAGGATAGCAAGGCTGTGTGACTACAGAAACTCTCCTTTAGGACCTTGACATTATCACTACTGGAGTGCACCCCTCTGCAGGCAGTCAGCAGTTTAACAGAGCAATTGTAAATAAAGCCTTTTAGGCTTAAAGTCCTTTGGACCACTGCTTCTTTACATGATGATATCAGTTTGCAGACTTTCTTATACTTGTATGGAATGTGATAGATCCAAAACCATGAAATGGCTTGGATATAGTTTGTCCACAGTCATTTCATGTGCTAGAGTCTTCATCTCCAATGTAGTGATGTTGAGGGGTAATGAGTAGCTCCTTTAAGAAACGGTGCTTACTCAAATGTGTGATGCTACCACTGGAGGTGCTGGTCAGGGAAGTCACAGATGTCCTCATAAAAGTACAGGCTATTGCTCTTGCTTTGGTTTGCTCCCAGAATCTGATGGTAAGACTATATTGATGAGGATACCACACACTTTGGCTGCAGACTTGAGAAGTCAAGCTAGAACTGAGTCATAAGGTTTTTCCCTAATGATTAGCCTCCATGNTGCTAGAAGGTACTACGCAGGCTCTCAGTGTAGGGGGTGGGGAAGCAACCAACAGTCTTACCCAGCTGTGAATACTAGGAGCTGCAATGACAACCTTCCAGGAAAGATGTGCCCTCTGGCACAGCAGTGGCGTGATGGTTATGAAGGTAACCAACTGTTTTCTGATGGGATCTGAGTCCCACTCCAAGGCAGGAAACTCATGCCTGTAATCAAGATTGCCTGTAGCTAGAAAGTCTTTTGCCTTGGAAGGGGTCTTAATACTATTGTTGTCAAACTGCTTTCTAAATATTCTTCTTTATGTCTAGAGATGAGTACTGTGCTCNGCCTTCGTCAGAAACTCTCATATTGCAGCAGGAAGTGGTTAATGTAGGAGTCCATAATTGGTTGAAGTGTCAAGGGTAAGTGATGGTGACGAGTTTAGACCTAAAAGGGAATATCACATTTTTCCAGCTTTCACCAGGACATTGGTGCCATACTCTTTGGACTCACCAGCCACCAGATTAGTGAATCAAATAAATCTTTTTACTTCATAAACATCCAACCTCAGGTATGTTGTTATAACAACAGAAAACCAACTGTCATAGGTACAAAAATCTCAGATGAGAGGAATAAGTTTTTGTTTTCTGAGATCTATTCAAAGTATAGTAAATATAATTGATAATAGTGAATTATACATTTTGAAAATGCTCAGACAGTATATTTTAACATATCAAAATTATAGCTATTTGAATGATATCATATTGTATTCATAAATAATATTATCTTATATGCCATAAATATAATTTGTCAATTTTTAATAAAATTTTTAAAGAAGGGAATTTTGCATTGTTCTGATAGTCAAGCCCATTTTATTACATTTTGCAAAAACATCAGGTTCACAACAGACTGACAATTAAAAAAGAAGAAAGAAAGAAAAGCCACATGACCTCCCTTACCATAAAGAGTTTTTAGAATCTTGGGCTCCAGGTTAAGTACAAATGAACCTCCACAGCTTCTGCTGCTCTGTGAAGAGTGTGCAGAAAACCTGTTATGAGCCTGCAGACAAGAAGAGATTTTAACTGGTATAATTATCTCCACGCTGTAGACGTGNAAGGAAATGCATATGAGATAAAGCAGCCTTACCTAGTTCTAAAAACATGCAGATCCACAGAGGCTTTATAAAAATATTTTTGGACTTCACAATGTTTTAACCACATTATTATCCTCATAAATATACTTCCTGACATCTGTGCCAGTAATTAATCAGGGAAATTCCAAGTAAGCAGTCTTAGCTTTAAAAAGTTACATTCAATCACATTAACTTTTTATTCAAGAGAAGAGTTAACTTATAAATATATTCCAAATATGATAATGTGAATGTATCTTTAGTTCTTAATCTTTCTTTTTCCAGTTCACTCTTATTTTAAATTTTGTGTGTGCNCACGCGCACCTGCACATGAGTGCATGCATGTATGTGAGAGCCAGAAGAAGAGGGTGTCGGATCCACTAGAGGTGANGTTCAGGCAGTTGTGAGCCGTCCAGTGGGGAGCTTGGAACCAATCTTGGGTCCTCTGTAAGAGCAGTTAAGTACTCTTAACTGCTGGGCCATCTCTCCGACCCCAGCTAGTTCACTCTTACACCTAAATTTTAATGTTAGTTGCTCATCTCGTATTTATTGAGTGACAGCTTTGTCCACAGACCTGACNTAGCTTTGTGTGGATGAGATGTAGAGAACACCATGAGATACCCTTGCAGAGTTCATAATGCAACCCAGGCTCGGGGATCTGAAAAGAAGAATGAAAAGAAAACAAAGGAATATATTCTGTGGCATAGGCTACAGTTATTCTGGCTCAGAAAATATAGAGATCAATCATGGGAAGAGGTAGGAAAGGCTTAGAGTTGGTCCTTGACGACCCCATGGATGTGCAATGGTTAAGACTAAAAAAAACCTCTCAAAAATATCTCAGGACAGCTCCTTTCTAGTGAAGTTTTGAAAATGAAGGTGGATACCTCTTTGAGCATCATCCATGACATATAAATCCTGCCTTTTTAAAATTCCTGTGGGTATATATGACGATACGTGTATACATATACGAAGTGTGTGAGTGTAGGCTCTCACATGCCGTACCATACATGTGAATGTCAGAGGACCACCTCAGATATTCCTCTTCACCTTTCACCTGGTTTGGGACGAGGCTTCTTTGCTGTTCACCACTGTGTGAGCTAGACTAGCAAGCCCAGGGGCTTCCCTGGGTTCTCTTACCTCTGCCTACCATCTTCACATTTGAATTCTGGGTAATCACTTTCTAGGGACTTGACCTCAAGTCTTCACATTGTACATAGAGCAAATGCTTTGTGCACTGAGCCATCCATCTCCCTGGTGCCTATTTTTCTTGTAGATTCTAAAGAAATTGCAAAAGAAAAAAAATAGGTGAGATGGCTCAGTGGTTAAGAGACTGCCTGCTCTTCCAGAGGACTTGGGTTAAATTCTCAACACCAGCATGGCAGCTCACAATTATCGGTAACTCTAGTTCCGGGGGATCTGACACCCTCATACAAACATACATGCAAGCAAAACACCCCAATGCACATAAAACAAGGATAAATAAATCATTAAAAAGTAGACTGAGTGTTTTAGATTTTTCTTCCTTAGGAAATACAAAATAGGCCTCTAACTTCAACTTGGTTACTCTTCTTTGCACTTTTCTTCTACCACTAAGTTGAAGGGTATTTATCAAAGAGAAATGGAAAGGATTATGTAGTAAGAGCTAGGGTAGGTTTATTTACAAAGATATCTCTCAAAAATGTATTTCATTTCATAGGCTATTCCAGCAGAAGAAATGTACTACTGTCCAGATCATGACAACTTCCCCTTTTTTTTCCCCTTTAAACCTGTTCAAAAGAGAAAAAAAAGCACAGTATTTTTTTTCCACATGCACTTGTGTCTTTCCAATCCTAAGTATGTTACTCTTGTGGGGGTAAAGACTGAATGGATGTTAGAGGTTTAGGCCCAGACTTGATGAAAGGGATTGAGTGATGTTTTGTTTTGTGTTCTTTGCTTTGTGTGGCTTTGTTATGTTTGCAATTCAATGTCTTCATTATGCATAGGCTATGTATTTATTTATTGAGATCTAATCCTGCTGTGTAACTAGGCTGGCCTCCAACCTGTGACCTTCTGCTTCTACCTACCAAGGGTTATATTACCAAGGATTACAGCATGCATCACCATGCTCATCTATTTTTTTTCTCTAAATTATCATTAAAGCCCTTGCTTTCTTAACTCTGACTTCTCAGCTTTCTGCTTTATTCCTTTACTGACATAGACCAACAAGTAACTAAGTGCATTAATGTTGTGTCTGGAATTGGTGATTGGGTTTTAGGTGAAAAAAATGTACTTTTCAGGGACTTCTTTGACATCCATCTGTAAAAAAAAAACAGAATTGACAGAATGAAGACATATTAAAGGGATTTCTTAGGTTGATTTCCACAGTAAGGTCTTGACAGTCACACAGTGGCCATCTCATCCTAAAGAGCCTGAGAATCCAGTAGTTGCTCATTCCAATAGGGGAAACTGGAGGACTCCTGAAGAGCTGCTGATCTCCAGCCCGTATTCGAAGCCAAGGGAGGCTGGTTCTAAGACTGAGGAAGGGAGGCAGCAATAGGGCAGCTGAAGTTGCATACAAGAGTGAAAGCAAACCNCCAAGTTTCCTTCTTCCCTCTCCCTTTTACCTGTCTGCCACCAGAAGGGGCTGTTCATATTAGGGTGTGTTNCCACTTTAAGCAATCTGATCAAGAAGACCTCTCACAGGAGACCCAGTGATGTGCCTTTTGGTTGATTCTACTCAAGTTAACAACTGATAGTAGCCATCGCAATCCCTGATCTTGACTTCTATTTTTAGAAGCATAGGAAGTGCTTTATGTAATTTCCATAGAAACATGAAAAATACAAAATGTAAATAGACATGCTGCCATGTGGTTAGAGATAATTTGGTTTATATACATATCATGGAGACTTTGGTTGTCACAAGGGTGGCTTCCAGTAGTTCCTTGTCATCTGGGATCTGTCACTGTTCTTTTCAAGTACAAGTTAAAAAGCAACTCTTGGCCTCCCAGGAAATGTGACTCCTCATTCTTGGGATCTGAAAATGAACCTCTTCCCAGAACACTCAAGTCTCCTCAATGGCCAGCCTCTTCCAACTAAGCCAAGTTTTCAAGGTGGCTCCTGGGTGAGGTGGAGTCACAACTTTCACTNTACTGCTCCCACACTAATATACTGTCATTTAAATCTAAACGTTTCCAGAGCTCGCTTGACTGATTTTAAACCTACACATTGCATTCTGCACAAAGAAATGCAGTTACTCTCAACCCTAAGAAAGCAGCTCCATGAGCCAGACAGAAGGCTCNGTGGGGAGGGGAGAGTATGTGTTGCAGAAGCCNGAGTACCTGAGTGCAGATCTCCAGTGCCCACATGAAAAAAGGCNTGGTGCATTGTCATGTGCCTGTAACTGCAACGCTATGGGAGGTGAGANTCGAGGAGGATCCCAGGGCCTCTCTGCCCAGCCAGTCTAGCAGAAACAAGATTCGGATCCACTGAAATACCCTGTCTCAAAATAGTAAAACAGAGAAACAACTAAAGAAAGTATCCTCTGGCCTCCACATCTGCCTGCATGGGCAGGTGCATCTGCACACACATGTATACACATGTGCACACATACAAACACACACTCAATTCTATTACACTTGCATCTTCTTCACCAGTCGAAATGAAACTATGTTAAAAATTGTTGAGCCATCGTTAACATTACAAGAAAACAGAGTGCCGGATGGAGTCAAATAAGCCTTGGGAGGAAGCAAGTCTGTTCTAGTGGTGTCCTGGGAAGATAAAGCAGAGAAGGTGGGAAAATAGTAACACTCCTTAGAAACCGGATCCTGGTGGACAGAGGGCACTGATAAAAGGTGATCTCACTGAAGACAGGTTCTCTCAACTTGCACCTCATGGCCCACCTNGTTATCTGTGCTGGAAACAAGCAGAGTGCTTGCAGAGATATTTAACCACTTGCCATCAAATTTCTCTTCCAACTCTCAGAAATGTAACCCTCAGCCACAGAGCATGTAAGGATCACAGCGTCAAAAAAATTCAATTTATGAANTAAGGTCCATTCTCATCATTTGCAAAAAGAACTTTCTCGGCCTGGTCCCTGTAGCTAATGTTTTATTGGACTTTATTCGTCAACTTCTCTTATCAGGTAACTTTACATTTGTTTCATTTTTTTCCCTTGAAGTTGTGTGAAATAAATAATGTCTACTGATTCTAATCTATCAAGAAGCCCATTTTTTCCCATATTCCTAAATATCAGCCTGCAACCAGAGTTTCATTGATCTATAAAAGGCTGAGGAAAACAAAGAAATGATGTATTCATTCAATACATTACTATTGAGCTTTTATTAGGGATCAGGTAAACAGAGTTAGTGCCCAACTGTCACAAATTTCCTTAACTTTAAAAACTTATGAGTTCTGATTTTATGTTCTCCTACTATTTGAGGCATTAAAATACAGCAATATAAAATTTTAAAAATGTTTCTTTTTAACATGCTTGTTTGATAAAAAAAATAAATCTTGTCAGCCTCACGCTGGTCCTTAAATGAATTTTTGCAATTTTACTGCTCCATGAAATCCTGAAAGGCTACACCCCAATCCTGTCCCTTCTTCCAGGACTATCTATCATTGTAGATCTAGCAACTAAACTTTTAGTCTCTAATTCATGCTGACTGAATAAATTATGCCTGAATGGATGAGCTGATGGATAGTTGGAGTGATGGAGTCTATCTCTGGAAAGATTTGCTAACTAGAAAGATCCAAAGTTGTGATGGGTAAGAATGTATTAGGCATAAAACTATACAGGGATCANGAAAGAGACAGAAGAGGTCTTAAGAGTGGAGACAGGAATAAGAAAATAGAAGTAAAGACTATTGAGTGGACANAAGGGAACCAAGCAGAGAGGAGGTAGGGGTGCAGAACTGCCAGGAATCATCCCCAGCAGTGGGCAGGTCCCAGTAGAGGATGTAAGGAGTTGGCAAGGGAAGGAGGTGAGCCACACCATGGTGGTGGTGAGAATCTTGCAACCTGAATGACTAGCAGCCAGAGTGTTTCTTTATTTATCCAGAATTCAGTAATCAGGGATACATTCATGTTGTTCCAAAACATAGATCATATCATTTTTGGCTTCAGACATGTGTTTCACTTCCTTTTGCATGTCTTTTAGTCATCNTTGATAAACCATGACAAACCAGAGTTATCTTTCACCATCATTTTCCCTCAAGATTAATCATCATTGATAAACAATTATCTTTTATAGCCATTTTTACTCATTAAACCCATAACCCAATTTTTAAGAGTCTAGAGGCATATGACAGCCTGTTCTTAGNCTGGTAGCTCTGGCTGCTTCAAGGATGCTAGACCAAAACAAAATCCCCAAGCCAGCCTGGGCATATTGCCATGTCCCAAGCAGTGTATTATTAACACTTAATGGTCAGAGTGCCNAAGAAAAAGGNTCAGGCCAAAGCTGCTGCAGTTATTATTTAAATTCTGTCATAATGCAATGTTGTTATTCTTTATCTTTATAGAATTTGTTTATATGTCTAATCCTGGCATTCTGTTGTTTCTTGGTCATATGACACCATAGAGGCTCTGCACATACTAACTTTTCTAAGAAAGGGAGGTCCTGACATCTTATTCTTTTATCATCTTTCTACTCCATCCTTTGTTCATCAATATAAGTCTCTGTATAGGGCAGAGGTAACGTCAGCTAATCTAACTTTGTTGCTGCATATGCCATGTAATTGCCTGAGTGTACAGTGGGAAGAGGCTTGCAGTCTGAACTGTGACCAACTCCTCTAGCCCACTGAATCTTGTTGACCTTTTTAAGTTTACTTTGTTTTGATTATCTTGTTCCTGAGTAAGTACAAGGACAGATGTTTCAAAAATGTTTCATAGCCTCATAAAGAGACCTCTGGCTTCTTTATGTATGTCACAACCTCCAAGGCATAAGGAAGACCTTCAAGTAGATAAGGATATCTCCCTAAAAGCAGAAGGGGTAGTATGTTCAGGAATTTCCTGGGGAAGCTTAGAAGCAGTACTCCTGGGAGAAGGCATAAGTGATTNATAGGAAATTTTCCATCAANCCAATATCCTCAAATTGTACAAATATTAAAAGTGTGCAACAGGTGGAGATGAAAACCAAAGGTGTCACAGCAACCATCATGTGGTTCAGCTTTGCTGGATCTTTGTCAAGCAGCTGTGCTGGCTTTATTACTTTTGCCGTTCCTATCAGATATGACTGTGCCACAGAACAGTTGGTGGGAACAGCTGAGAACAAACTACAATGTCATATATATGANAACTCATCGCTTTATAANCTAACCTAAGAAATGAATTTCTAAAAAGACTCAACATTATACTAAATCATGAAACTAAGAGGTGTCATATATATGCCTGGATGAAGTGGCATCCCGCAGTAACGACGTCAATATTGCTGATTATCCTACACTGTCACTAATTGAAACATTTGGTGTATGTTCACTTATTTATACCCAAAAGTCATCTCTAAAGAACCTAGTTTTGAACCTTATTTCACAAATAGGAGCATGAATCGCAGAGAGTGGATGTTGGCTTAAAGGAGGAGCCTTGTAGCTAGCTCTCACCAATGGCATCAACTGCCTTTCTTTCCCAGGAAGAATCATAAGAAAATAAATGAAGAAAGGACTCTAGAAAAGTCGCCCAGTGTTTTCAAGCCTCATACTCAGGTTATTTGTGCAGTGAATTCAAACAAAACTACCATTCTATATCCATTACAATACCAAGCAAGGCTTATTTTCAAATTTTCGCCTTTTGTGTTTTGCTAAACACATGTTTCTATACACAGTCTGTCCTCTGAAGGGCATGGCATTGTGTTCTGCTCACAGTAGGCACTCAAGAGTGTCTGGGCATTCAATTAAATTGCTACAGTGTTGCTAAGATTTTAATCTTGCAGGTACATAGTGCCAACCCAGGCAGCTGAAGTAATTGAACATGAGGTCAAGCGGAGAGATGGCTCCTGACTNATAGGAGCATCTTGAGGGCTTAAAATAAAAATGTGCAGAAATCACTAGTGGTTCNGAAAACTCAATCAATTATGTCAGGAGAACCAGGGGAAGACACCACCTCCAAGAAAACCTNGAGTGAATCCTCATCAGGCAGCGCCTTGCTGGTGCATCAAAAGCACAAGATTAACAGCACATACCCTGTGGCTGTTCAAAGTTACACAAATGATTGCCATGACAACTATTTCTTCAGCAATCAAATTATGAAAACTGCATTTTCCCCCCCGGGAGACAGAAGAAGGCTTATCATTTGCTACCAGGAGTGTAATAGTTATCCCTCAGCAGTGACTACAAAGAGGAACCTGTCTAGCAATGCAGGCACACCCCACCTAAGAAAGGGGGGCACCAAAAGAACATGGAAAGGAAATTTAAGAAGGAATCTTAACCTGGGAGCACATACATAAATGATGCTGGAGTTCTATACTTACCCACAGATACCTATGTAATCTCCATGACAGAGAAAATGTTCTGTGTGGGGGAGGGAGGAGAGAAAGGTGTGTGTCGGAGAATGTTTTGTCTCTTCCTGCCTGGCTCCTGCAGCTGCTTAGACTCAAGTAAACACAGAGGCTTATATTATTTTCAAACTATGGCCTAATGGCTCAGGCTTCTCATTAGCTAGCTCTTACATCTTAAATTAACCCATTTCTATAAATCTACACTTGCCACGTGGCTTGTGGCCTTTCAGTACCTTTACATCTTGCTTCTTCTGGCAGCTGCTAGCAGCGTCTCCTCCGCTCTCCTTTCTTCTTCCTCTCTTTCTCTAGTTAAAATGTCCCGCCTAACCTTATTCTGCCTCACCATTGGCCAAATAGCTTTATTTAATCAACCAATCGGAGCAACACATAGTCACAGCATATAGACTGACATNCCCATCAGTTGTGTGTCTAATAATAATCAAGCAATAAAAATGAATAATAAGACGTCTTCAGAAAAAGAACCCCCAGGTGGTGTTCTGGGCTTCCAGGCCGACAGGGCAGCTTGATTACTTTGCTCTGCCAAAGAGCATCACCAGACACCTGCTGTCAGGCTCTCTCTGCTACTGCCTCACAGACTTCCTCCTCCTCTTCTTCCTCCTCCTCCTCTCCAAGAGTCTCTGCACTCCAGATCACTGGACAAACAACCTCTACCCAGCTTCCCACTTCACCAAGCTCCCCTTTGTTCAATGGCATAGCTCAAAACAGTGGGTAGCTACACAGAGAAGGTCAAACCTGACCNCATGGGGCAGTAGAGTTGTGCTTGGTGTTAATCCCAACTNTAACTGCCAGTAGCAATATGGTTGTGCTCTGGGTGTAGACACTCCTCATCTCATGAAGGAAATATATCTTGACAAACCCATTTTAAATTACAAAATATACAAGTGTAAACTGCATTTCCACATATAACTTGCTATCTGTCACAGCTTAG
Source organism: Neotoma lepida (assembly GCA_001675575.1). NCBI lineage: Eukaryota > Metazoa > Chordata > Mammalia > Rodentia > Cricetidae > Neotoma > Neotoma lepida. The sequence goes on along the minus strand of LZPO01087913.1, from coordinate 21,538 downwards.
CAATGTAGCTCAACATATAAAACTAGTGGCTTCCCCTCCGGGTCCGATCATGGACCAGGTTCTGAGAGCTGCAGCTCATTGCCACTAGGACAGGGAGAGAAGGGAGAGAAGGAAAAGAGGAGGAAGGGAATGGAAGCCTGAAAGGGGCAGGGAGAAAGATAGAATCATAGGCCACACTGTGAAGTTATAGTTGGGAAATACTAGATGTGTGCCTCTCGTGTCCCTTTGTAAAGTCAAATCACCATTTGTTGAACCACCTTAAAGATGGAGTCTTGTGTATTTTTTTTAACTCAGCTTCCACAGCTGTATGATGTTAGGGACACATTTGTCCTGATCACATCTGTGTCTCCACCTCCCCACAGGCTGTGCTCAACATTTTAAATATTTTGAAATCAATCTCTTTTTCTGGATTTAAAAAAAAAAGTTATCTTTATGTGATCCTTAAACCTTCACATGATTCTCTGCATGACAACTGTGTTTTCTATGGCTGTAGATTCAAGACTTTATTCTGTTATGGTAAAATAAAATAGAGCTTTGATATAAAACTATCATTAGTTATTACTGAAAGTTTAGAAAGGTCTCTTTAGCTTTACAACCCCTTTTGGTAAAATCATTTAAATTTTCAGAATTCTCAAGTTCAGAAAAATTTCTATCAAGTTTCAAGATTTCAAGTCACTTCAAGTTTCCCTTTGGCATAATCAATGTTTTAAAGTTTTTTATATGCATATGTATGTGTCTGTGCAAGTGTATGGCGCTTATGTGTGGGTACCCAAGAAGACCCAGGGAGAGTGTCAGGTCCCCTGGAATGGGAATTGCAGGTGGTTGTGAGCCACCTGACATGGGTGCTGGGAACATACCCAAGTCCTCTGAAAGAGCAACAAGCCTCTTAAGCCCTGAGCCACCTTTCCAGCCCCAAAATAATGCGACCAACTTTCTTTTTTTTTCTTTTATTAAATTTTTTGATTTATTTTACATACCAACCACAGTTTTCTCTCCCTCTTCTCTTCCTGTTCCCTCCCCTGACCTCTGGTCTACCTGCCCCATCCACTCCTCCTCCTCCATTCAGAAACGGGCGGGCCTCCCATGGGAGTCAACATTTATTTTAATATGTGACACCCATTGACCAGTTCGCCATTGATGTCTTCTTTGTACTTTGTAATAGGCACTTCTAACTTGATCATCAAAGTCACTATTCCATACCAGAACAGCAAAAAATTCAATTCTTTTTTTGAATGTATCCATGAGTCACTTATCTTCATTAATTGGATTATTAAGCAGTCTAAGAACATATTCATTACTGCTATTTATTATTTTCATACAGAGAGAATTTTTAGCTTAAAAGTAATGAAAAGTCATTCAATGGGGTTTCAGCTAATTACATCCGATGTTGATACAACAGTAAAACAGCGGCTCCTGGGTCTAGTTTACTTGGTTTAAGGCCACAGTTTTATGCCTTTCTCACCATTTCATTCTAGCCAATTGTTTGCAATATTGAGTTACATTTATTTTTTCATTTTCATATTTTCTCCAAGGGAGTTATATAAAAATAAATCAAATTCAATGATCTAATCATTAATTCTCATGACTTGAATCATTATCATTTTCTAAAGAATATCATTTCTCATTGTGCTCTCTGAAGAGCGAATCTCTTTCATTTACAAAATCTGCAAGCATAACTTCCATTTTCAATGCTTAAAACTACTAAATATTAATGAAAAAAATCTGACTGGCTTCTCTTTTCTGTTCTTGAAAGCATATGATAAAGAACATTTTTATTCTATTGACATATATTCTGTGTGTGTGTGTGTGTGTATGTGGTGTGTGTGTGTGTGTGTGTGTACGTGTGTGTGTATGTGTGCGGCTCTCCTGTTTTGAGGCCATTGTTAAATCAAATCAGTGTCCAATGAAGACAAGCACCACATGTGTGAGAAGGCACATGTGTGGGGCGGGGAGGTCAGTCTTCTTCAGTTGCTCTTAAACTTGTTTTATGATGCAGGGTCTTCCATTGAAACCTGAGGCTCACTAACCACTAGGCTGATCACCCAGTGAGCCCCAGGGACCCACTGCTCTCCANCTTCTTNATGAGATTACAAGCAGGCACCACATGCCTGACCTTTTATGTTGGTAATGAGAAAGGAACTCAGGCCCTTAAGCTTGCAAGGCAAGCACATTACCAGCTGAGAGATTTTCCCAGATCACACACCTTCTTGTCCACAAGTCCTCTCATTTTCAGTAAAATGGGATCTCACAGCAATATGAATATTGTTCCTTTTTCATTGCTATTATAACAACTTGAAAACCATTTCTATTGCCCATTATATGTTTGGTTAAATTCTTTTGCAAATATTATTTGCATGGCTTGGGGAGAAACAATTTTCTTTGATTAAATGGTGATGAAGGAAATTCACCAGCATGAATGTAGTACTTATCAAAGTCAACTAATTTTTGCCCAGAAGTTGAAACTCCTATAAACATGGGTGACATAAAAAACATATATTTCTTTGCTATTCTCTTTCTTCTTCCTTGTTTTTGTTTCTAGTTTGAAAGTTTATCAATCTCTACCTTCTCCACTGATGTTGTCTGCTCACATTCTTGTTTGTTTTGTTGTATCTATAGTTGTTACTTCTTTTCTGATTTCAATCCTCACACTCTATAGCTTATTCATGCTAAATTGTTTCTTGCCAAAATTCTCTTTCTATTAGATGTCTGGCTTTTGTTAGAAAATTCTCTCCCATTGTATCTGGATCATCATATAATTAACAAGTCCAGATAACAGTGTGCAGCATTAAGATGACATTAATGCACATGCACTTCATGTTTATGCTTAGTCTAAGGCCATGTTGCAGTAAGTTACAGTTGTGTAATAATAATGTCCTAATATTGGCATATCAATGAATATTGGAGCATTACTGTCACTAGAGATTTGCTGTGTTGAAGGTTATTTTGCATGATAGTTCATCTGGAACCCCCAAACTATTTCCAGACAATGTCTCAGATACACTAAGATGAGAAGTAATATGCATAGATGTATATATATATTATATATATTATATTATATATATGTATTATATGTAGAGGGAGGGATAGAATGTGTGGCTCCACTCACAAAAGCACTAGCTTGTACAGAACTGTTATTCAGTGTTCTACAAACACAGAAATCTTACAAATAAAACTTCAAGATTTTCATAGGTGATATTTAAGTAACTGTATGTGCTCACAAGGGTATTCCTTACAGATAATGTCTTAACTAGATGTGANTAGGNATTACGTCAATACAAAATATGTAAATATCAGAAAAATGCCGCTCAGACTAGCTTCTGGCTTCACCCCCTCATCTCTCCTCCAGAATGCTGATATTTCTGGTGTGTCTCTTAGGCTATGTTTACATCACACTCCACCTCTGGTNNTGCGCTACTGTATTACAATGCTCATAGTGTCCTGGGAGGACCTGTGGAGGTTTCCCTTTCTTTCAGGCAGCTAACAACACCTCCGGTACAAAAGACTCAAGTATGACCTCAATAAATAGCTTCCCAGTTCAACTTCCACCTAGCATGAGGTCCAAGATGCCACAAGCTCCTGAGGCCACCTAAGATGGGAAGAAATCCGAGTACATGGTAGTCTCCATCCAACATGGGTAAAATGTTTTGTATTTGGAGAATTTGCACAAATATGTGACAATGTGAATTACTAGGATTCTCTCAATTGTTATAAAAATAAAATGATGGGCAAGTTCAGTAGAAGAGAAGCTGAGGCCATGTACCCTGCAGGAAGTATGGCCTCTTTTTGGGGAAAGACAGGGGTGTCTGTGACCTAACATCAATGATCCTATTGGAATCTTNNACAAATGAGACTCCATGACGTAAATTCTGTTGGAGTAAATCCACTTNCAGACAGACTGTAAAGATGCCAGGATTAGAAAGCAAAGGATTCATGTCCTGGCCAGCATATACCCCAGAGGAGACAGACAAACTAATGGGCCCAAGGAGGCTGAAATCTCCACATGGAAACTTATCCTTACCTCGTGAGGCATGAAAGCTACATGGAAACTGACTTTCAAGGACATCAATAACTTGCCAAGTTCTGTTCTTTCTGTCATCTGGTCAGGTCACACTTAAATCTCCCTTGCTACCATTTCNTAATTGAATGCAAACACCCTACTCCCCAGAAATGGCCAGTTTACCACTAACAAGACAAGAGGTGGCTTCGGGGTAGATCACTACACAGTGGGGAAATGTAACACACCTTGCATGTCCAGATTTGAGTGTGCAGTTGCAAATTCACAAATATCATAATCTCAGTATTGTGTGGATATTGGCTATTCCCTCACTAAGCAGAGAAGTTAAAATAACAAGCACATTTTTATCAGTAAAGATATGATACTCACTGAGGGAAGTATGAAGGACAACACTTTCATTGAGAATAGTTCAATGGACAACCCATGCTATCCCTAAGGTATTCATTCATAGTTTTCCTTTTTACCAGTACTGCAACAATGACTGGCTTCCAGTTCTGTAGCTACATCTTTTCTTCATTGTTGGCNCCACAAAATCAGAACAGAATGTTTTTGATAAGAGAACAGTACACTGCTTTATGCTTGAGTTTCTCCACAGCCTTCCACTGCACAGCAGCCAGACACTCAGAAGGCATCTTGTACCTCTGGAAACTCTCTGGATCCAATCAGCACAACCAACACTATGCCCCTGGTTTCCCATCAACACTCAGAACATCNAGCATGGCATTCATAACCCCTTTAAAGAACACTAAAATTCTGTTACTGAAACCGGTCTGACAAACCATCAGTTCTCAGATGAAGACCCCACTCCACTGAGCTCCTAGCGCTGAATAAAACACACATTATGCAGCAGCTGGCCAATCTGAAATGTGACATATGCTGAGGGATGCCAGCACNCGTGTAGCCTTTTCAGCCTGTGACTGGTATGCTGCTGTGAATGAAGGTAACACCAGGGAAGGCAAAATATGGGAGTTGGAAAAANGCGGCAATACGTTCACTGCCAGACCAACCTCCTGGAGGAAAAACAAATGCTAAGTGTCCGAGTTAAAATAAATGGTACATAAAGCATGATGTCAGTAATAACTATTTTTAGATGTAAGCNGTGGTTCTATTCTGCCACAGGGCAAACGTGTGTCCATTTTTCATTCAGATTAAAAGAAAATCTGAGAGTTCTGCTATAATTTAAAGGCCAGTGACATGGTAATCTTTTCATCTCCCAGGGAGACCTATCTCCAGCACTTCTGAGAGGTCTACCTCCTTACAAATGTTTTAGCCACTCTTAAGTCTATAATAGTATACTGCATAAAATGGGGGTGTGGAATGGATATGAATTCCAGGCCTGTGCATGCTCTCATCTGGTGGTATGGACTCCCAGACTGGAAAAGGACTGCACAACTGGAATGATTTTTCCCAGAAGGGTAAACTCCTTGACCCAGAATTCAAGAGGACCCATAGTCAGAGCTGGGTCATCCTGGTGATGCTATTGCATTGTTCAAAATGGACATTTCTTAAGAGCAGGACAATATGGTTAAGAATGGCTTTAGTCTGCACACAATTTAAGCTCTGTCATTTTGTGATTATTTTGTAAATGACTTGTCCCTCTCGGTTTCAACTTCTTTCTCTGTCTCATCCCTGTGGTGCCACAGAGCAAACCCAGAGCTTTGCAATCTAGTGCAGGCCCATCAAGTGCAATACCTCTGATATCTGATGCATATACATATTTCTGTCTTCTCTCTCTCTCTCTCTCTCTCTCTCTCTCTCTCTCTCTCTCTTTGTGGCCCAGGTACCTCTCAAACTCCTAAGCTCAAGTGATCCTTCTGCTTCAGTCTTCTAAGTAGCTGGAACTAACAGCATTCCCAGCCCTCATAGCTACTTCCTCTTTTTACAGACCTCTTAGTATTATCACCACATGCTTATATTAAACAAGAGGACATACATATACAGNACTTTCNCTCGATACCCTCTCAAAAATACTGAGGCTGATATTGTATTTCAACTCCAGAGAGGAGTTGTTATACTTTTTAGCTTTGAGTCATCTATTAAGTCACTCTAAATAGGAGTCACAAGCTCTTTAACACATACACACTGTTCACCAACTTGGCCTGGTGCTGTGAGGACATTAGAGGCACAGTACTAGGAAACCACAGTCTTTGCTTACCGTTGTGCCTCAGAGGCCAACACAAGGCAGGTCTGAGCAAGCTCTAACACAGTGTGCGCCTCTCAGTCATAGAGAGTGCCTCAGGGGCACCCGAGAGACAATCACCAGGGAGAATGCAGCCATCACTCTTCACATGGTGAGAAATAACATCACTGAAAATTTTCCAGNACTAAATAGGGAAAACAGCTTGACTGATATCTTAAAATACCAACAACCATCATTCAAATGAGAAAACTTGCCTTTTGAAGCCTTGAGACATTTGGTCGGGAGTCTGCTTTGTGAAGTAAGGTCCTGGTCTCCAGACACTGTCCTCTGATTGGTTACAGGCCCCACTAACCTGCTTTTACCAGGATGGTATTTAGCACCAGGTTCTGTTTGGTAAGTGGATTTCCTCACTACTGTCCACTTTCTCTAACTCCAGACAGAGAGTTCACTCCACACAAGCTCCAATGTTGTGGGCATCATGATACAGTTGGATTTCCTAACACAAATTAACAAACTACCATTGCATCTCTCAAGTATCATGTCATTGTTTTTTATCCAGTGTATCTGATGTGCCAGGTTACATTCTAAATGTCAGTGGAGGGGTGACAGAAACAGGCAAGCATGGTGGCACACATCTATAATCCTAGTACTTAGGAGGCTGAGACAGGAGGACTGTGGGATTGAGGCCAGCTGGGCTACATCGTGAATTTTAAGCTATTATGAACTATATTATAAACCATATCTCCCAAAAANTAATAAATATAAATAAATCAATAAGGCAAATTTAAAAAGCAGGTAAGGTCTCCAAGCTTGCTTTCTGATGATAAGAGAGTATTCTTCAAGGATCTTTCTGGGGTACAATGGTTTAACACAGTAGCACTGAAATACTGAATTATCTGATTTCACAACTCTTAGGATGCACACTTTCTCCTAATCTTTCTAAAATCAAGACATATCAGACAGTCAGTACGTTCATCTGGAAGCTGTCATTTGTGCCACAGTTTTGTGAGGGGAAAGTGTGATGCTTTGGTATTCTGATAGAAACAAGGAAGCACAAATACATTGCCTGCTATGCCAAGAAANTCTCAAGGTCAGAGACTGAGACCAGCAAAGGCTAATGGGTTCTGCCCTTTCTTCTCTTTGGTTGTTCTCTTATATGCTAATTCTGGGGCTACAGATGACTCACAGTGAGCCTCTCCAATCTACGCCCAGCAGGACAGTCCACTCTGGTCGGGAAGATGGCGATCAGGTAGAAGAAATACATGGGATCTTTTTATGGACCAAAACAGGAGCTCACATCACGTGTGCGAACATCTATTGACCAAGGCTCAGTCACATGACTATATCACCCCTCAAGAAAGGCTAGGTACTAAGGTTTTAATCGGAAATGTTCCCCCACCCACTTTTGGTACTCCACTTCTGGCACCATTTTGAAGGCTGTTGAGTCTTTAGGAAGTGGGGCTCTCAGTTGGTGGAACTAGGTCACTGGGGAAGAGCCTTCAAAGACTAGACTAATAGAATAGCCTAACTCCTGGATCTGGACACCTTCTGTGTCTGAACTGCCATTGTGTGAGAAGCTTCCACCACTTGCGCTTGCTTCCACGAACTCGGACACACCTTCACTGCCCCAAAGGACTGAAACCATCCTGAGAGCAGGAGCCAAGGTAAATCTTTCTTCCTACATTAGTTGCTACTTTTGTTGCAGTTACCAACAGCCTGGAAAAAAACAACAGAAGGGAGGAAAGATTTATTTAAATGTACAGTTTGAGGGGACACAGCCAATCATAGCAGAGAAGGTTAGTAGCCAACGTAGAAGGAGCTGGTCACACTGGAGCCACAGTAAGGAAGAAGAGAGCAGGCCGGAAGTGGAGGCAGGCTATAAAAACCCAAGGCTGCCTCCAGGGATTCATTTCCTCCACTGAGGCTCCACCTCCTAAAAGTTCCCCAATCTTCCCTAACATCACCACCAGCTGGGGACCTATTGCTTAAACACATGACCCTTGGCTGGAGAGATGGCTAAGTGGNTAAGAGTGTCCTCTTGCAGAAGGCCCGAGTTTGGGTCCTAACACCCACATCAGATGTCTCCACCACCTTTGTCACTCCAGCTCAAGTAGATCGATCTCCTCTGGCTTCCACTGGCATCCACACTCATATGCAGATACACACACNCATACACATAATTAAAAATAAAATCTTTTTTAAAACACATATGAGTCTATGGGGGACATTTCAAACATTCAAACCACAGAAACATTCTGCTCCAGGCTCTGTAAGCTGATAGTCATATCATAGGACAAAATGCATTCATGTCAACCTCAAAAGTCTCTANACTCCTTCACAATTCAAACCTGTATTTTAAAAAAAAGTATAGTCATAGTCACTTCTGTCCTTCTGAAATTTGAAGCAATTTCTTAATTGTGAGCCTTATAAAAAAGTAAGTTATACATTTGNAGAAGCAAATTACATACATAAAATGGAGTAGAAAAAAACCTTTTCATTTTAAAATGCANGAATAGGGGTGGAGTTGGGTAGCAAAGAAAGGTTAGAGCAAAGCAAAGCTGAAANCGAGTAGAGCAAAAGCCAAATCCTAAAGCTTCACGTCTTGCATCTGGTAAAGTTTCATGTCTCGCATCTAGAATTCCTGATAGAGTTCTCTAGGCTGCAACATGCTTGAGTAGCCTAGACCCCCAGCTTCAGCACCTGCAGCACACAGCCTCTCTCTTAGACTGACTACACCCTGTGCACAAAACTTCTTTAGTAGATAACACATAGCCCCAGCTCTCCAGAATCGTGGCGTCTCCATTGCAACTTAAGCTTCATACAATGGCCTCTGGAATTCTTTGCAAAACTTTTCACACTACCACACATGGCCTCACCTCAGTAACTTTCTGCAATTTCAATACAAGCCTCCATGGCCCTCACTGTTGCACCTTTCATAAATGCAAAATTAGTACCATGTGGAATATGCTACCAAGTTCTTCTTCCAACTGGAGACATAGCCTGGCCCCCTTGAACCACAGTTACATTAACCTCTGTGTTTTGACCCTAGACAAACAAACCACAGGTGATTGTTTCCAGCAGGAAACCCATTCCGAANTAATCTCACTTTAGACTCTACTTTCCAGTGAATTTTTGTTTTCACAAGATTGAGCCTTCAGTGGGTGACGTCTTGCCGCCAAGGCACCTTTCCCAATATTCTAGTGCAGAGCAGGAAATGTGCTGTAGTGGTATGGATATCTTAACAACTACAGCTGCTTTCCTAGTGCTTGCCTTTTCTGCAACTATAAACTCACTCCTTTCCCCATCAAATAGCACATTTTTATCATTCTGCTGCTCCTTCAGAGAANTCTCTCTCCTTGCAGACCTAGGATAGAGCACTCAGCAGTAACCACAGCAAATCCTGAATGTTGTTCCGTATTGAAATTTCCCCCCCAAAACAAAACAGACAACTACTTTTTCATTTACCCTCATGGAAGTTCTCAGGAACAAGGAGAATGTAGTCACAGTTTGTCCCCAGAATTGTCCTCTCACCCAGTTCTTTCCAAGCAGGAAAGAAGTTAGAACATAAAAGTAAAATGTGGACCACTGNGCATGTGGAAAGGAAAAGGAAGAGGACAGAAAACAAAGAGTAACAGGGAGGATGATTGATCAAAGGACATTAAATGCATGTGTGGAAATGTCACAACCAATCCCTTACTTTATTCGATTAATATACACTATAAAAAAAAACACCTACTGCCTGACTCCACCCTGCCTCTCTGACTTCCTGCCTCATCACGTGACCTCCTGCTCCCTCATGTACTCCCACCATTGCCATCTGCCATGAAGTGATGTAATCAAGAGAACCCTCAGTAGAGCCAAGACAGTCTGGGTTCCAAAACCTTGAACCTCTAAGAACTGATAGTTAAAGAAACCTCTTTCTCTT